>SKCR01042462.1:0-56048 GCA_019454045.1 Zanthoxylum bungeanum
TTTTTTAAAATCAATATTAATTTTTTTAAAGTAAAAAAAAAAAACCGAATGAAATCGGAACCAGAACCGAACTGAACCGTTCGGTTCGGTTCCGGTTCCCAGTTCCACACTGATGTGGAATCAGAACCGAATCGAAAAATTCCAGTTCGGTTCCGGTTCAACACTTGTGGAACCGGAACCGGCCGGTTCATTTCCAGTTCGGAACCGAACCAAACTGGTGGCAAGTGGATATCAAACTCTCAATTCGTCCCAAAGTAAGAACTCGGTCGAACATTGGATCCATGTTTGCAAAATGGGTACCCATCAAGTACCCAATCTAGGTTAGGTACCCGTTTACACATCGGGTTTTGCTTTTGAAACAAAACGATGTTGTTTCATATATTAAATTTAAAAAAAAAAAAAAAAAACAGGTACAAGATTTCTCGATCCCAACTCATGAATTTTCGTACTCGAAAATACCCAATCAATCCAAAACTTGTTCCCATACCCGTCTCATCTTGAAAATTTTTGTCAATAAAAAAAAATTAGCGCAAGGGATAATATATATAAAATGAAGGAGTTTTTTTTTTCCAACTTTAAATTTAAAAATTAAATATCTCTCAAAATATAAAGTATTTTTATTTAATAACAAAATTTACATATTATTTATCTATAAATTATAAGTTTTAAAATAAATGATATAGTTGATATATTTCGATTTAAAAAAAAATGTAAAAAATTACCCTATTATAGTAATATTTATAAGTTACCTAACCGTCTTTTTCGAAAATCTTTTTCAACAATTATATCCATTTCATTCAGATTCCAAATAACAATCTGTAAAATGCTACATACAGTTAACATCCACACATACAACTTTCATCGATAAATCTATCTCAAATTAAGATTTCTATAAGGTCAAAATCAACCACCAAAACGCCATGACACAACAGTCAAAGTCACAATTATAATCACACTATCAGATCAGTACACGTCTATACAAGTCTCATAAGAGTCATGGTTCATTGGGATAAACCATCAGACCAAGTCACGATATACGACATGTATTGATCTCAGTAGATTTTTATTAACCGACCCGTGTCACTAAATCTTGACCAGAAACTTAATTTGATAATATATATCTAGTAGTGACACTTTCCAATGTCAATTACAAGCTACGTTGTAATTGCGCACTACATTATATATTATCAGGTCTTTATCTAATATATATATATATATATATATATATATCACTAAACATGATTTAGTTTCAATCTAATGAATTAGATCGAATATATATAATAAAAGACAATAGGTGCTACCATAAATGAGTAATATTATGGAAAAAAATATTGCTCGTATTAATGAATCGGACATAAATACGATCCGGATTGGCGCTCCGAGCATCAACCCTAACAGTAGATTATGAAAGTATCTTTTTATACTGGAATTTCCAGTGATTCTTTGTATAGTCATGGATTTCTCTATTTCAATCCATCATTTCCAAAGAAAAGATTTGACTAATGTAATCTATGATCCAGTGTCTAAGAGAGCACAAGTCGTTACATTAAAATCTATAAATCCAATTTGGATATACACTGATAGTGGGAATTTTATTTCATTAGGCATTTACTTTCTTACTTTTGGACAGAATATGATTTCTCCATCATCTGTAAATTCAAAACCTTCTTTGATTATCTAAAGTCTTCTATAGACTCTAAAAAGGAATTTCCTAAAAGAATATGATATGTTCCTCCTTCCATTTCACTATCCATATAGCAGGGTACTGCTATTTCATGACATTCTAATATTATTAGAACAATAGCTATTTGATCACATTTGAAGATTGTTCCATCAAAATTTTTATATTCATATGGTTCTACATATTCAGTTTTTAGATTAAATTTTTTATCTTTTGCTATATGACAATTACTCGTTTCAGTGTCTATTAATATATAAGGTCATTTGACTCTTTCTATTCCATTAAAGTATTCACCATTTATACGAAGAGTTGGTGCGCATGTTTTTTAACATCTATATAGCTTATATTTCTCCTGAAAGTAGGGGAATTTGAGGTTGTTGTTTTATTTTTTCTTAATGTATCAAAACTATTTCTTTCTATTGATACTACAAGTTCATTATTTTTATATTTTATAGGTATTGTTTCTTCATAAGAAAAGCTTCCTTCTTCTAGATTGGGAACTTTCCCAAATTTTATTTTATAATTATCAGATATACTGATTTCTTGTAAAAGAGGTTCTCTTATTTTGCTTATTTATGAGCATTCATCAGAAATTTCGATAAACGGTTTACTTGAATAAGTTTCATAATAATTTGTATTACTTAAGGAAAATAAAGTCGAGTAGTAAACACTCATAACTTTGTTTCATGGTTTTATGAAATTGTCTTTTAATAGTTCAAAATGAAGACTTAAAGCATCATTAAAGTTTTTATCCTTAATGTCAATACAGTATTTAGGATAACATGTAAATAATAATTTTTTTTATAGGCTAAGTTACCTTTAACAGTTCCTAAATGGGCATCTTTCACATTGTAAAACCTTTCATCGAATAGGCTAATCACAATTGGACTATCTATTTCTTATTTGAATAATGATTTAAACAATATTTGAATACCAGCTAGATAGACATATCTAATTTTTTCCCTATTCTTGGGTGGTATTTTTCTTAATATTTCGTTAATGCTTGTTTGTGTAAGCAAATTTAATTTTATGTTTCCCTTTGTATGCGTGATGTCTATGCTTCTTTCTAATTCTTGATATTCATGAACAACAATTCTTTGTCTTAAATACATTCCTCTTAGTTTCATCATTAAATTAGATGAGTGTTTTAAATTTAATTCTAACTTTTCAATTTTTGCTAGTTTTTTGTTATTAAAAGTAGCACACATTGAATATTCCATAAATTTTTCTTCAATCTCTGTACTATATATACTTTCTTCTTCTTTTAAAATTTCTCTATTCATTTTCACTATGAAATTTATGTCTGGATTTCCATCCGATATACCTTTGAAATTAATCGACATTTAAATTATGTTGTGCATTTACTTATTCTTTTAGATTGTAAACATATTTCTTTAGATTTTTGTTTATTTTGTACAAAAAAAGGGGCTGTTTTTGAAGCTCATATTCCTTTTTCTGAAATATGTTTATAATTTTTATTTATTTTTTCTCCTAAATGATTTTTGACACAGTTTATTACTGTTTCTTTATCATGTCGATCTAATTTATCCATTTTTGGATTTTTTTTCGAACTGGAAGATTATTCCTCTATTTTTCTTTTTATATTCATGTTATAATACCAATATGCTTCTTTTGGCGTAGCATTTAATATGTATATTATGTTACAATAAAATCATTAATTTTGTTGATCTTTTACTGAAAAGCAAAGAAATAAATTTTATTTATCTAAAATACATAAAAGTACATAAGAACGATAATAAGTTGATCACAAACATTAAGATAATCCTTTCATGTTTCCTTTAATTAATTAAATTGAAGAAAAAATCACTTTAATTAATTAATAAATTTATTTGACAGTAATAGTGATTCTCACAGTCATGCTTACACAATAATGATTTTATAACAAAACTTAGCGAAAGTTTTGCTTTCAGCATTGGCGGGAGATGGAGAGAGTAAGAGTGCTAGTAGTCTCGAAGGGGTTATCTCGTTTTGAGGTTCTGAATTCGAATTTAGAGAGTATGTTTTTTATAAGAATTTGTGACAGTCGTAGATTTTATCTGCTCCGTTTAAGTTTGGAATATAATGAGTGGTTTGATAACAGAATTTTCAATGATTCCAAAAAAAAAAATGAAAAAAGAAAGAGTGCTGGTAATGCTTGAAGAGACCCACATTTTGACTGATTTAAAGAACTGATCAATTATTAGATTAGGTTTAATTTTGTTCATAAAGGCAAAAAGATAAAGAAAAAGTTAATTAATTTTCATATTAGTCAAAAAAAAAAAAAGGAAAAAGAAAGAAGCAGTTGATTTTAAAGAAGTGGATCATTACTTTTTTTTTTATAGCAAAAAGTTAAGAAAAATGCGCGCCATGTTTTTTTTTTTTTTGGTAACACAGTCGTCCGTATCAGTTTATCCGTATCTTGATTAATCCCCGAGATCTATGTCATTTACTCTCAAAAGTTTCCCAACATATATCGGGGTAAGTTATTGATTTTTTACACTAAATAACATGACTACTAGTGAGATTCGAACCTTAAATCTGAGAGGGAGCAAATCACTCAGGTAAAAAATCTTTACCATTGAGACAATCCTTTAAGGTATGCACGCCATATTACAATTATAAAATATGAACATTTTGATGATAAAATATTAATTGAGATTTTTTAAATTATATTTTATTTCTCATTCTTCAATATTAAAAAATAATTTGTCTCCATTTAAATATTATTATAAAATAAGCCTCATTTGATTAGATAATTTAAATTTATTTAGCCAATGGTCCGTTCAATCATCATCATTATTAATAAATATATTCCATTATAATTTTATTTTTTATTTTAAAATCTTCTGGATGATGGAGCCGTACTAAGCCCCCAATAATGAATGCATCAGTCGCTTCATCTTCCTGTAGAGTTCAGTTCAGAAGCAAAAAAAAAAGAAAAAGAAACATTATTGGTCTTCAAAAACGACTCTTCATTTTCTAGTTCTTCGTTTTTTCTTCACAAAAGCTTTTGCTTATTTAATTACCATAATGCCATTCGTCCTTCCACTTACTCTCAGTTTCTTCTTCCACAAGTTTTAATCTTTTCATTTCCTTTTCAGCTCATCAGCATCAACATCAACATCAACATCAACATCGAGCTTGATCATTTTATCAGGTACGGAAATTTGTTTTACAAAAACGTTTTTCTTTGAAATGCGTTTTTGTTTTCGTTTTAAATTTTTTTTGCAAAACTTGTTAATTGCTTGACGAACAAGGAACGAACTTGTTTGTTTGTTTGTTTATGTGTAGTGAATATGGCGGCGGAAAGCTCGACGAAGCGAGCTACCAAAAGGAAATCGGAGATGATAGAAAGAGATACAGAGGAGGCGTCGCCTTTGAAATTAACCAAAGGACAGGTCCAGTCGAGGGCCGCTGTTCAGTATAAATTTAAAATGCTATTACCGAATGGAACTACTGTAGATTTAACTCTGATGAATCCCAAGCGTAAAATGACTTTTGGGTACTTTATTGATTTGGTGAAAGATGAGTACTATGGTGGGGTTTGGAGGCTACTCGAGTCAATGAAGACAAAAAGGCGTATTGATTGGAGTGATAGAAACTTGTATTTGGAAGATGTAAATATGAATGTGATAAGAGATGAAATAGATCTTGAGATGTTTGAGCCCCATAAATGGCACATTTTGAAGCTTTATGTGAGTGTTTTGTACTTTTGGTTGTGGTTTGGTTTTAGTGTTTATGCTCTGTTTGGTTATGTGATGTGTTTATTTGTTATTGTATTTCTTGATTAGGATGGGTCTGGTGAGATAGCTGATACTTTTGAGGTTAGTGCTCCTTTGTTGTGGGTCATTATTGTTCATATCATATATATATATATATGTGTGTGTGTGCTGAGTGAAGAGGATGGAATCTGTATTATAATAGGCTTGTTTGTTTTCAGAATATGTGGGATTTGACTCCAGATACTGATTTGTTGATGGAGCTGCCAGAAGACTACACTTTTGAAACTGCTCTTGCAGATTTAATTGTAAGACAGCTTGATGTAGTCGAGAAAATGGATTTCTTTGGCTTTTCTGCTTTATTTTTTTTTTTTGTTCATTCGGGCACTTACACTCTTTTGCTTGTTTAACAGGATAATTCTTTGCAAGCTGTGTGGACGAATGCTAAATATGAAAGGAGATTTATTAGGTAGTGATTATAATATTGTTTGTTTTGTGACTTTCTATCTTTATTATTGGTTTAAACTTAAAGTTTGTATATCGCTTGGTTTTAATCTCGAACTTGAATGGCTCGTTGTCGGAATGTCATACTGAACATGAAAATGAAACACTTGTATGGGAATTCGAATTTTTGGGATGTGATCCATTATTTTTTCAGTGTGCCATTGCTATGTTTTCTCATTTCATTGTGAGGTGGTTGTTAGCAATGACAGAATTGTTTTTGAAGATTCTGTTCTGCTATGGGGTCAATGAGGAACCACATTCATGTGACTGAATAGTAAATTTTTATCCCAAATCCAATTTATATCGTGGTTATGTTGTCGTTGACAAAATAAACATATACGCATATATGTAAATATATATTAATCAAATTAATACGTATATCAAAATATAAATAAACATGCATTCATCATATAACAATTTTGCTTCATCTTCTTTGATTTTTTTGTGGCGTTTCAAGACTTTTTCTTACTTTTCCTTTAATTTAACGTACCATGCTTTACGTCTCTAGTTGACACACTAGCCTCTTCAATAAAATAAATCGTCCCACTTGAAAGAACAATAAGAAAACTCTTTTTCTTTTCTTAGTATGTGGATCATTAGGATTACATAATCATGTCCCAATGATTATGTAACAATATCTTTTATATATATAGAATCATGATCATCCGAGATATGATTATGATTATGATTATAATAATATCTTAGGGATTATAACAATATCTTCGGGATTCTAACACTCCCCCTCAAGTTAGAGCATACGTATCATATGCATCAAGCTTGTTACAAATGAAATCAGTACAAGAATCACAGAGAGACTAGAGTGTTTTAACATTGCTGGAGAATGCACAACAAGAATACACATAGTGACTTGGATGTTTTAACGCCGTTGGTGAATGCACAACGGGAACAGATGCGGAGTAGCGGAGGTTTGGATGGTTCAACATTGCTGGAAAATGCACAGCGGGAAAAGTTTAAACTATTCCAAAATAGCTCAAAACATCTAAAGAAAACTTGCCAAATCACTTCATGACAAAACCCCGAACAAAGAGTCAGATGTGAAACTTGATGTGAACAAGAGACAAATAACCGATAAGAATTGAGCATTTTGTCATAATTGGTATTGTCAAGATTGCCGAAGAAGATGCGGTGCGTGAGGCTCATACACATATAGCAGCGCGTGTTCCCCACGCGCCGGCTTGAACAATGAAAAGAGAAACTAGAACTCAGAAAAAGATTGGCAAGTTTGGAGAAACCCTAAGCATCACTCAAGAACACAAGAGAGGGATAAAAATCACTCAAAAACAACCAAGGAGAGGCCTTTTTTTCTTGTCCGGTCGAAATTCCCCTTTACTTATACAGAGGAAGTGACTTCTTGTGTCTTAATGTGTTTAGGATATTCAAAAATCCATTTCCAAATTCCAAATCAAACAATCAATTAATGATACTTTCCAAGATTTTCCAAGCTTGTTTAAGAAATTTTTTCCATAAATATATATTATAATTAGGACTTAATTAATTAGGTCGCTAGCCTACCAAATTAAGGGCCACGAAATAAAATATTATTTTGGATTTTTAATTGATTTGATTTAATTAATCAATTTATATTATATTAATAATTAATTAAATATAAATTTATATTTAAATAAATATCTAATACTTATATAAATAATAAATCTAAATTAATATTCCATTAAATATATTTTAATCTTATTAAAATATTAAAATTCTAATATCATATATTAGAAAATTCATTTTAATTGCAAAAAAAATTCACAACACCTTTATTTCTGTTGTAAAATATATCTTCAATTTTCTTTCAATTTGATAAGTATGCATTTGGATACATACATACAAGTTAATTGCCATTAGGTGATATACCTTGGGTCATTTATCTTCTGAGATTTCAATGCTTGGTAAAGGATGATTTTTTGTTAATATCTTTGCAGTGTGAATATTGCTAAGGATAGGATTTCAATTTTTGACACTGGCCCGGGAATGGATGGCACTGAAGAAAACTCTATCGTGAAGTGGTATGTACTAGTATTCTTTTCTTTTTAACGAGCACAATTGTTGTTTTTTGGGCATTAGATAAAAAAAGTATATAAGTTATTTAAGCTTCATAGACAAGAAAGGAGGAAAATGAAAATTTCTAATGGCCATTATTTTAGTTTCTAGTCATCTTGTTAAATACGAAACATGTATCACAAATGTAATGATGTGTTTACTCATGAGAGTGGGAAATAAAATTTTCTAGGAGTTTCACCCCATCCCCATTCTCCCGAAAAATCTAAGAGTGTGAACATTCAGCGTAGGCTATTATTAATTTTAGATTTCATGAGTTCCTTTATCATAATATATAATCAATTACATAAGCACTCCCAATTAATATTAAATTTATTTTCTTTTTCAGCTTGTTTCTATGTTTAGCTCACACGATTTAAATTAATATTTGCCATAAAATGTAACCATATTTTTATTGCTTCACTTTTTTGTAATTTCCTGTTTATCAGCTCCTTTGCCTACCTCGTTGATGAGAATCTGTATTTGTTCTTTCTTTTAGGGGAAAGATGGGTGCCTCACTTCACAGAGCTTCCAAAGCACAAGGAATAGGAGGCAAACCTCCTTACTTAACGGTCGATTTTTAATCTTTTGAATATCTGCATTAGCAACTTTCCTTTTTAATATTAACATTTATTGTGCATAATTTCATTCTTATTATATGCATTTTATGAAATCTCACCAACATTGTCAACTTATTTCAATATCAGTCATATTTTCTGTTAGTAGTTACAATTCTGGCTTGTTACAAGCTCTTCTTTTTGTAACAATGCAGCCCTTTTTTGGCATGTTTGGATATGGGGGACCCGTTGCATCTATGCATCTAGGAAGGTATTATTATCTCTCCAGGAACTGTTTTTACTCTTCTTTTCCTCTGAATTAAAGTGCCCCATGTAGTAATGACTCGGGCTCGTTTTTGCTTAACAAATATCACTACCTTCTAATAGGCGTGCTTTAGTTTCTTCAAAGACTAAAGTTTCTAAGAAAGTCTATACTTTGCATCTTGAGAAAGAGGCTTTAATGACGCGTTCTGATGCTGAACTTACTTGGAGGGTAATTATATTCCCTTAAAGATTTTTATTTCTTTTGTATGCTTGTGCCACCTTTAGAAAGTGGCATAACTTTTGTTGCATTATTGTTATGTATTATTTTTTACTAGACTAAAGGCGGCATCCGGGTTCCTACAAAAGATGAAATTGCTGCTTCACCGCATGGAAGTTTTACGAAGGTGATCATGACATTTCCCTTGTTATTTGTCTTTTTTGTTCTAATAAACCAAGAAATATTTGCTAAAAATGTTTCAGGGCCAAACCAAAAAAGAGGGGTTCGAAACTCTGTATGGGAAATTTTGTGTCAATATATAAAGTTATATACCTATATTAACTAAGTTAATAAATATCTAAGCGTCTCTATTATATGTTTTTGTTCTGGCTGTGTACCTGCAAGAGTTGCAAAATATCTGTAGCATGCATGTTCTTAACTTTTTTAAATAACATTTTCACCATCTTGAACAGTTGCTTTGTCATGGTTTAATGATTTGTAAGATTATGAAAGGCAACTTGGCTTTTGATAATGAATGTTTAATGAGATATGAACTTTGCTTTATGACTCCTAGGGAGATGAATATTTCTGACTTTTCTGGCATAGGCCTATCAGTTGGTCTTGATGGCTTAATGTAGTTAGTTGACGATGCAAATGGAGTATACCACTTTCTAAAGCTTTTAGCTTCAAAATCTGTATTCTTACGTCCAAACTTCATAACAAAAGACACTTTATTTCTGCAGTGTAGCCTATACCAACAAAACTATAGTTGCCTGGAATATTGTAGAAAATGAACAATCAGGATAATAATAGTAGGAGTTTGAAATTAAATAGGAAGTGCTAGGGATTATAGGGAAATTCTTAAGAAGCCATAGTCAAATCAAATATGGAAGCATAAAATTTGTTACTAGTGTGTGATGCAAGGTTTTGTGAGAATGTTCCACTAAGAGCATTTTAATTGGTTGTTGCTCTAACAAATAAGAAAGCTTCTCTGTTTCTATTTCCTTGAGTTTGATTAGTTTGTTTCGTGGTTGCAATTTGCTTTGATATCAAATGGATTTTAAGGCCTATTTTTATTTATTTTTGAAATATTTAGTGTACGATCTAGTTAGACTAATCACTCCACTCAATTTCTATCTTTCTTGATGTATTCAAGTAACAAACTCATTTTTTTCTGATTAGAGATGCACTGTCTTCTTGAAATGCTTAAATACATGCAATGCATTTCTACTGTTTATTTATTTATTTTTCTCTGGGTTGTCGCATGATATTAGTTTGTAGTGCTTAATATAATGAAACACTGTACAGGTGGAGATATTGGAGCTTAAACTAAAAAGCCTGGACATAAAGCAACTCCAATGCAAATTAAAGGATATCTATTTCCCATTTATTCAGGTCATTGATGCATTGTGTTGACTTTCTTTTTCATACATGGACAAGTAATAATGTTTGATAATATTTACCGAGTTTCTTTAGATGATTATTATAAACTTTATAGGAATTTTATTTGTGAAATGGTATATGTATGAAAATAGGGTAATTGGAATGTAAATGATAAATTTATGGAAGCTAAATTCACCTAGTGGGAAAAAAGCTCTTATTTTGTTTGCTTGGTTTAGAGTATGTCTCCATTGTAAGTTTGAAATTTATGTTGGTACTTCACTTGATGCACAAATTGCATGTAGGCCCTGCAGATGATATTTCATGATGTGTGCACGCACACAACATTGACCTTTGTGATAACGATAATATTTTTTCTTATTATTTTCTCCTTTTTCTTTTTTCAATATCAATATATAGACACCAATGCGTGCGCAGAAATGCACTCGTTATATTTTTGTTTTTAGCCCTTTAGAAAAAAGTTAATTTTGAGAAACCATTATCATAAATTTTCTGGCAGCATGAAATGCAATCAGTAATAAATGCCAAGGCTCTAAAACGCGCTGCCCGCTAGTCGGGCGGTAGCCTAGGCAGTACCCAGACAATTCCTCAGCCAGTGTAGAATTTAAAATTAGGGTTTTAGGTCATTTTGGGGATTTCTGATTTTGGGAAAATTTAGATAAACTGATCATACATAAATATTATTTGAGTGATAAAGAATGTTTCTTAGTGGTTAATTTGATGAGAAACCAATAAGAATTAAAGCAATTAGGGGTTTCACAATGTTTCAAAATTCGGTTCGAGGCGGCGCCTCGACGGCAGCGCTACCTTGAGGCTGCCGCCTCGAACCAGAAAATGGGAAAGGGCCGCCTCCGTTAATTGAGACGGCGCGCTTCAGAGTATTTTCGTTGGGGCGTCCGAATAACGTGAGAGGCGGAGCCCCGACAAAAATTACCTCTTTTTGAAAATAAAATTAAAAAAAAAAAAAAGAAAACCAAAAAAGGTGTAACGATTTAGCTTCATATTTGACAAGAAATAGAATTATAAATAGAGAATATCACTTTTTGAGTTTTGAATACTAACCCTAAATCTCTTTTATCTTCATTTTTCTTCTCATCATCAACTCATGTACTTCATCTTCAACTATTCTTTGCTATTTTTTTTCTTGCACTCCTTGCTGAAACTGGGTTTAGCGTCTGCATCTTCATTATTTGTTTGTTAGACTGTTTCATGCTGAAACTGGGTTTAGATTGTTTGTTTATATATATGTTTATTTTTATTTTCTCTTGAAGCATGTGTCCAATTTATGGCCACTGTTGAAGCAAAAAAGTGAAGGTGTCGGAGTCAAATTATAAATTGCACATGCTTCAACTGTGGCCATAAACTTACTGTTTTAAACTTGTTTGACTTTTTATTATAGTGCTACTCGTGTCATCATCTTCACTTTTTTGCTTCTATAGTGGTTGCTTCAACAGTGGATAAACATGCTACTCATGTCATCATCTTCACTTTTGTTATGTTTTATTTTATTTAATTTTGATGGATGATTTTGTGTGGTGGATGATTTGATTTTTGATAATTTTATGAATTAATGCTTTTATTTTATATATTTGTATTTTTTTCCTATTTTTGGATTGAGGCTACCGCTTTGAGGCTGACCGCCTAGCCTCACGCAAGTGGCCGCCTCGCATCGCATACCAAGTTTTCGAACATTGGTTTTTCATTAATTTGAGGTTTACGTAAAATTGAGAGTAGAGTTGATTTTATAAAATTAGAGTTAGGATTAATGTCAGGGTGTAAAAACCGTCACAGTTGTGGTTCGAAATTTAAATTTCGGAGATGGTCAGCGATGACTTTTAGCTATGAAATTTCACCAGAATGGAAAGAAACCATCAGGCCATTTTGATGCATGCCTAGCCCCAACGATTTAGGGCAAGGCTGGGCGGCCCTAGGCTATCGAGCTATGCAACGCATATTAGAACACTGATAAACACTGCCATTACGCAAATCTTTCAGATATTTTGTTACGATGTCTCAGTTATGAACTTGTTGAGGTGCAGTGTGATGAAGTTTCTAGTACTGGGAAGACCACCTTACCAATTGAGTTCCAGGTTTAACATGTTACTGTTATTTTACCTACAATTTTTTATTTTTCCGAAGTCTTTGAGTGGTTGAAATACCGTGTCTTCCAGGTTAATGGCGTTCATTTAGCTGAAGATGTTGGTGGGGAGGTTGCAACAACCAACTTGCATTCTTGCAATGGTCCTGATTTTGTCGTACAACTTCATCTTTCTCTTAAGAAGGCTAGTGCTGGAACCAAAAGTTCTGGTAATGACTGCAGTTTTTTCTTGTGTTAAGGCAAATTTGTCATCAAAATGCCTTATTTCAGTAATTCAATTTGGAATATGTCAGGTTCATGGACATCGCAAGAAGCAAATGTGCGCCTCAAGTTTGTTTATTTTCCTATTACAGAGGTATGTGACACATACAGTGATACAGCACTAACTTTCTCTGCTTGCTAGAAAATTCTGAAATTTTATAATACAGGAGGGAGAGAGCATAGATTTAATAATGGATAAGCTGATATCTGAAGGACATGTAGCTGCTGGAAATTATGATACCTGTAGTCGTGTCTCTATTCGTAGGCTTGGTCGTCTACTTCCTGATGCTCGCTGGGTAAGTTTCGAATTTTATCAGTCAAAAGAACTTCATTCAGCTATGGGAAAATAGGGTTGGTTTACCCACAAGATAACACAACTATAGTATGCATTACATAATCACGTCCATGTGGACCAAAAAGAATTGTCGTTCACATTGTAAACTCAAGTTATAACTTATAAAACACGTCCACGTGGAGTAAAAAAGAATTATCATTCACATTGTAAACTCAAGTTATAAAACTTCTCAAGCTTTTACTTTTTCTTTGGTTATATATCTGGCTATACTTGCATTATTGCCTTCCTATTAATGTTAAAACTCCTAGTAATGTTTGACATGTCTGCTTCAAACCAGGCATGGCTTCCTTTTATGGATTTGAGACACAGGAAAGGAGAAAAAGGTCACTTGTTGAAGAAATTTTGCTCGAGAGTTAAATGCTTCATTGGTAGGGTGGCTGCATTAACAATAAGTCCCTATATATTGTGTTTAGTCATTGGATTGAAATTTGCTTTTACTCCCATAGTCGCAAATGCTTTATCAAACACTGTTTGGTTGCAGACACTGATGCTGGTTTCAATCCCACACCTTCTAAGGTAAGGAATGCCGACATCGACATGCGTGGTGCACGTGCAATTTTCCACTTTTGCCATAAGATGCTGCAAACTGTCATTCTTACTGTCATCGCAAATCTAGATTGTTTAAATTTTACTGAGCTTATCGAGAATGATTCCGGATAGAATCCATGTAGCCAACCTCATCCAGTGGTAAAAAGTTTTTATTTGGTTTGGTTGTGGCAGATTAGCATAAATGCTTAAGACAATTTATCATTTTTAAATATCATTTTGAAATATTTTTAAGTCATACCTGCTATATGCTTCTTGTTCTTTTATCTGCTTTCATTATGGATGGTGCAAATAATAACAAAAATAAACCAAACTTCAGTTTCTGGATTAATAAAGGCAATTATTCAGCTTTTCGTCTTCATGCTTTTTTTCCCCATTTAACAGACTGATCTAGCCCACCAGAATCCATTTACGATTGCTCTAAAGCACTTCGGTAATAAGGCTTTTATTGAAGAAAAAGGTAACTTTTCTTTGTTGAATTGTGATAATCACTTTATCGCAACTGTTAGGTTAACTTTCCTATAAAATTATTTCACTATGTATAGTTATCAGTATTTTTCAGCAAAATAATTTCAAAATCTGCAGATGTCAGTGTTGAAATTCATAGAGATGGAAAACTATTGACTCTCTGTCAACTGGAGAAGGACTATCAAGATTGGCTTCTGGTTATGCATGATCATTATGATGCTGAAAAGAATTGTGGAGTGGATCAGCCAACTATTATTGTCAGCCCAAAAAACAAAAAGTCACTAGGCATTTCTAATGATGGTTGGTTTTGATTGAAAAACAATCCAACTTATAACATATGTAAACTATAAGGAGTTATTTTCCATTTATAGTTTGATAAGTTCTCTATGTTCATACAATCTTAAATTGATGTAGGTCTTTTTCTATAATTTAATATTCAATCTTCTATTTATTTGTTCACATTATGATGGATGCTAGTGATTATGTGACCTTTTATTTTTAGCTGTAGTTGCCAGGCTCCATAAAGAAGTAAAGAGGAGGGGAGCTACGTGGAAATCTGGCCAAAAGGTCAAACTTGTTAAGGGAGCATATGCTGGTATCCACAAAAACGATGTGTATGCCACAATAGAATGTTTTTTAATTGAAGGATTTCCGGGGGATGCTGGTGGTAAGTGATGTTTTCCTAACTCTTAAACTCATTGAATTTGATTTACTTTGGTTTCATTATCACAATAAAATAGATGTACAACTGGCATGATTACCCATTTCAACTGTCACCAATATTACGAATTTGACCCTTTCTTTTGTTTCTGTTAAATAGGGGAAGCTCGGATTATATGCAGGTATGTTTTTTTTCTGCATTTTTATCTAAAGTAATATATTTAACGTGGAATTCTAATTCTTTTTTGCGCTTTAATGTAATTTCTGTTCTTATTTCCTGTTTGAAAGGCCACTAGCTGTCCCAGATGCGAAAGGCTGTGTTGTTTCAGAAAATAATGGGAATACCATTATAGATGTTGGTAACTCCTTATCTCTACCTATCGGTGTCATTGATTCTGAAAAGGTTGGTTGTTTCTTGTTTTTCCCTCTATTGCTTCAGACATCTGTATTTCCTTTTTTTTACTATGCAACTGTTACATGAATAAGTGGCTTGCTAAGTTGTTTTTTCATTGATAGTGTGTACCGGTTAACAAAAATGTTTGGGATCAGCAAATGGAGAAACATCGTCAGAAGTCTCCATCTAGGATTGAATTGTTGAATGAAATGCAATGTGAGGAGTTGGAGATTGATGGGGTATGTGTAAAGTATAAACCTTCCTATTTGCTTTCAATTAATCAAGAGTACAATGAAATTGTTATTAGGAAATTCACAGATAATAGAATATCATACCTTAAATTTCAAGACCTATATGTACATGATGTTTGTGTGCATTTGTGTAGGTAATTTTTCTTCTTGTAGTTATTGTTCGGAATGCATTTTCTTGGGTCTCTATAGTTATTTTTCGGAATTCATTTTCTTGGGTCTCTATGGGCTTCGGTTTCTACTGGGTTTAAGGGGATTTCTTTCTTGTTGATTTATCAAAAATTGGGGTGCTGTTGTCAAATGATGTTTAGGTTTGGGGTTCTCTCTGTAACTTTTTTTGTGGACTGCTGGTCCCCTCTTTTGTAGTCTCTCTTTCAATTAATATATTTTATTGTTTCTAAACATTAAACATTTCAATCACTTGCTCAGCGTCTCCTTTTAATTATCTTTAAGCTCAACTAATTAAGTTTTATTTCAGGTTTTACCTATCAGTGCTAATGCTGAACAAGTTCCTCCAACAGAAATTGTGGCGGTTGTACGACCTGCCAGTTTTATTTCTTCTAGTTCTCCAAAGAACTTGTTTCAGAAGGATATTGTTAAAAATTGTCCAGAGATGCTAATGGAAGTTAAGTTGAAATGTGAAGAAAAGAATCTTGAAGATGTACAGCACATTTACTCGGCTCGCGTAGCACCTTCTTCACGGAAAGGCTACCAAGGTTTATATATATTTGAATTTGGTTGCAAGTTCCCCAACTTATTTCAGAAAGCTGGTGCATGTATATTTTCATTCCATCTTGTAAGTGCTACAGCAGAAATCCTTTTGCTTTGTTTATGATCTTGTTTTTGTGTTTTCTGATCATCTACGTGATGTGATGCAATTTGGTGCTTCAGACTGAGTCAAGCTGCAAGAGTTGTGAGAAAAAGGTGCTAGTTAAGGGATCTTCTAAAGTTGGAAAGTGGGAACTTTTGAATACTAAAGAGATTCAAGAGTGTTGTGTTAGGTAATTGAAATCTTTACAGTTCTAGCTCATCAATTCTGTATTCAAGAAACTTTCATAAAACTATTTTCGTGGATGGCTAACTTATTAATCTGAATAAAGAGAATGCCGTGCATAAGCATTATTCTCCTCCAGTTCTAATGCTAGAGTATCTTGCAGACAGACAAAAATCAACTTTTACTAGCTGAAGACTTAAAATCAAGTGCCTGATGTCTTATTACGTATTGGTTTTTAGAGTAATACTGCACTTGCATTGTTGGGATTCAATTTTTTTTATCCCAATTGACATGACACCAATCATTGTTTGCCATGTGTTAATTGATAGTTGAGTTTATAGTCTATTATTAATGTGATAATAATATAATATCATAATACTTATCAATAGATGCCACATTAGATGTCACGTTAGTTGGGATTTGTATCATAGCTTTGTGGTTCAGTGTAGTGTTACTCTTTCTTTAAATTCATAGTATATGCAAAAGCAAGTTTGGCTGCAATAACTTCTCCTTCAGTGAGCATAAACTTAGTTTTTACTGTGTTTCTCATGCGCTTACCAATCACAAACAGTGAAGCCCCATTGCCTTTGATATCAGCATGAGAATTGAAAGTAATTATATACCATAAATTCCTTATGAAACCTGAGATTACACAAATGCTAATTTATTTTGAGTTCTCTCTTTAATTGTATGTAATCGGGATATCACAATTGTAAGCTGAAAAGGAAGGTTTAAGTTCAATCATTTTTGAACTTGTACATGTCACCAAATGATTCTGATTGTTTATGAGTTATGAGGGACTTTCTTGCTCATATCATTTTTTGCCATTAAGTTGGCATTTCTAGTGAATCATAAACTTAACGAAACTCTTTCTTTTCCCTCTTTTTTCTCATGAAATAATCACTTTGCACAGAGTTGGTTTGTTCTTTCCTCCTTTATCTGTTGCGTGCTATGACATTTTTGGTAATCGAATTCGGTTCGAGTCTATTCCGCAATTTACGGTCAAAATTAATCCAAGCAAGAGTCTACGTGTTCGTGAAGACAAGTTGAAGCCAAACCTTTCGGATGATGGATTGACGCTAAATATTGAGGTTTGATCATTGATGCACACATGGATATTTTTCATTATGCACATTCAAAGATGTGTATTCCATTTTCATAAAAATTGTTAGTATGCTTTCTGTATGCATTAACTCCTTGCTTGATTTTTGTAAATCTATAGGACTTAATGGTTGTAAGCTCCAGGTTGGATGAGATTCGACCAAATTATAAAGCCACTTTGGTGATATCTTCAAAAGATAAACCAGTGTCCGTATCAATTTCATGTCGAGGTATTATGGTAATTTGGAGTCATGCATTCAAAGACATGGATATAACAACCTGGTTCTATAATCTCTTTTCTATTGTCGTCGTGTGATTGTGCTCAATGCTCACATTTGGTTTTATATGTTTGTTTGAAATAGTCCCTCCTGGATCTTTAAAACATGTAGCAGTCCAACCACAAAATTTGGAGAGTTCCTTGCTTCCAGATTCTGTGATTAAGCTGCTCAAATTTGAGGTAGTTTTTGGGATGTTATTTTTTGCATAGCTAGACTGGTTTTGTCGTGTTTCTATGCCTTATTTTGGGGATTTGCGTGGTTGAGAAACCATTAATAGCAAATGCTTAAGCTTAAGGGAAGAACCTAACAACACTATCTATCTTAACCTTACGTATTTGATGTAGCAATGTATAATCAATTGTCAACCTTAGGTGTATCAACTTCATATGCTATGGTAATTTGCATCAAATGTCTTCATATTGCTTTTCTCATTTTCAAGTTTAAGATTTTTTTTAACTTAGGTTAGAAAATGTTATAAATTGTGTAGTCACTGTTCATCTTTATATAGTGCTAATTATAGATTTTGGATCACTTTTGGAAAATCAAATCACTTAATCAAACACATTTGGAATAGATTTATTATCCCCAATGGGATATCTCAGATATTTTCCTCTTGCTGTGGAAGTAAGAGATGAAGGGAACGATTCCCCTTGTACCAACCTTGGAGGCGGGGATTTTGAAGTTTTTGTTTGTGGATGGAGATGGAGTAGTGTATATGGATTAGTGTGTATGAATGCATGGAAAAAGAGAAACGATAAGAAAAAGGATTTATTTTTCGACCTAGCAACAATGAAACAAGAAAGCATGATCTTTAAAGTTGGATACTAGGAAACTTTGTACGACTGCTAGTCATTATAGTCAAACTTGCTAACATGTTTAGTCAATAATTCAGATGTTTGATAAATATCATAATCATGTCAAGAATGGCTTGGAGGTTGAACTTAGACTGGATGGATTTTGTATAGAAGACCAATTGGGCTTAAGGCGGAAGGTCAGTATTTCTGTTCATATCTTTTTATTTTGTGTCCTGTACAAATAATTTACACTGTCTTTTAACCGATGATTTATTTATTCCATGTGCATTGCTTCTTTCATGAGTCTGGAATGGTAGAGCTGATTTTGCAAATGTGAAGGTACCAAAAAAAAAAATGATTAGATGTGAACAGATGACCTAGAGTGAGAAAGTGACTATAAACCTTCTCATTTTGTAATGAATAGTGATAATATGCTGAATAATTGCAAACTGTGTATCAACTCACCCCGTCAGCAATTGTCTTAACCTATTATCTATGTTCTCATTTTGCTTTATATGATTTAATTTTGTGACTATAAATATTTATATCTAATCGTGTTCAAAAGCTCAAAGAGCTTATGCTTATCAAACTCCTGAGTTAAATTACTGTTTTGACTTAAAAGCTATTAGGTAAGGGCCCAGTTAATATTGAGCTCCAGCCTCCAAGACTCCCTCACATGCCTAGTGCTTTTGAACTGAAAACAACTGCAACTTGACAACAAACACAAACCGCAACTTTTTATAATTTAATTAATATACAATGTTGGGGTCAAGCACAAGACCACTTGGTCGAACTGTCTCGTTACTGCTTTGACCTAAATGTTTAAGCTATTATGTAAGGGCCCAACAATAATGTTGAAGCTCTAACATCTTGTTTCTCAAACGTCATTTTGAAGTTGATTGCTTTCTTCTTTTTGTTTGTGTGACATTTTCAGCATGATAAGATTATTGAGTTTAATTGCACTTTTAGAAGAGTTTGTGCTTCTGGTTTTTAACATGATTTAAAAGTTTTGACAAACTGTATTTACTCATAGGTGGATGATTATGGATGCATTGACCTTAGTGGCCTATTGAAAGTAACGGCTGGCTATGGAAAAAGGGGTATGCATATATATATCTAAAGGTGTTTTTCCCTTAATCTATTGACCCAATATTTGCTGGCAGAAAAAGAAAATGACTGTTTTATTTGTACAGACTAATATCATTACTATGAAACTGTAGCATAGTAGAACCTCATGTTACCCAGCGTGTTGGTTATCACCTGTTCTACTTCAATTTTCATGATCATCTGCTTCCATGTTAAAAATGAAGACATTGGTCAGTGGTAGTTCTTTGTTACTTGTTTAGTAGCTAGTGGTTCTGTATGTCTGTTTGTAGATGCAATACCATGGACTCCTCTGATGTAACTACTACTAGGGACCCTTCTATGATGCGTTTAGAGTTATGTGATAACCTGGTCTTCTCCCTTTATCTCCAATTCAACCGATATTTGGTGAATTTTATTATTGTAAAATGTTGTAAATAAATCGTGTGCTTTCAACTCTAGAATAAGGACAAGTAGTTTGTAAAGATGCTGATTAGGGACAATGTAGCACATACAGAAATTAAATTGAATGGTCGATTCATTATTTCTTCTAAAAAGTTGCCTCACCATCTGTATTTCATGTTTATTATCTGAAGCAGCTTATTCTCTTTTTTTTTTCTTTTTATACTATTAGCTGCTTGTCGTTGAGATAGTTAAATTTTGCATGTGCTATTATCATATTTTCATAGCTGGGAAAATAACGCACCCACTAATCTAGGAATTAAAATAGATGGAGACTAAACTATACATGAATAAACTTTACTTGGAAATTATCATATTAAATTGACAAAATTTTAAATTCTTGAATTGTATCACTCGAATATGGCTGTTTGGTGATTTCATTCTAACTTGCGATGCCTTGCAGTGTCATTTTCTGTATTATCTGGCAATGAAGTTGTTTTCAAGCAAGAGTTTCAAACTGAGAAAAGACAGCTGAGAGTCCATTCAGAGGTTTGTATACTGTGATTTCTTCCTCAGTTTTCTTAATCACTGTTTATATATTTTTATAAATATAGTGTAGTGCCAGGTACCCGACTGCTATACTGCTGGTTCTCAACCGGAAGATATAACTTTTGAAATTGTTGATTCTATGGGTGATGTTGACGTAGCTATTCATGATGATGGTACAATTGGCCAGTCCCATACTCTTACAATAAAGTCAGACTTAAATAGCACAGAGGATTCAATTTTGTATGCTTTCAGAAAAGGTCGTTGCACTGTCCCTGCTACTTCCCTTCCTAAGGAGGGGTGCTTCTGTTTTGTAGCGATGCACTCTCGATTCACAGAGCTACGTATAAGCATCAAGGTTCCAACTGGCAACGGACTTTGTCATGTTCATTTTTTAACAATCAGTCTGCATTGACATTTGTTGATCTGTATGTACAGGTCCCTATCATTCAAGCACCAAAACTGGAGTCTTGTGAGATTAGAACTCCATGTTCTGATGGAAAGGTTTTGGTCCTTGAGGGTTCATCTCAAGTCAAACATGATGGGAACCAAATGGCACCCATTAAGAAAATTGTTGAGGTATTTATAGTGATTCAATCTGTACGTGATGTAAAATCCATTATAGATTTTGGTTGAGGCATCGTTATTTTTTATTATTTTCTTAAAGCAGGGTACTCATTTTTCAGAAACTCATGTCAAACAAAGACTTCTATTCCTTCCAATTTTCATTCACCTAAAAGACTTGCTGTATTTTTTGGGTTTCACAGTCTCAGCAAGTAGTATTCCAAGTCATCACTTAAATGAGTTGTCACTTGTTAATTACTGATAATTTGTTCCCAAGTTTAAGTTTTTGTGTACGGGGCTGCTTTTCCTGCAGGAACTTGAGTGTGAAGTTTACAACTGCGGCATACGCATCGGGAGTAATGAGGAGAAACTGAAAGTGCTCAATGATCATATGACAGAAGTTGAGCAAGTGCTATCCGGGTTACAAGGTTTTGGCTCATAAAATCTTTATTGTCGATTAAAAGTTACAAGTATTAGAGATATTCTAAATGATGAAAATCAATCCTACACTTACCACCCAAAATTAAGTGCATGCTGCAGTATGGAGTAATGAAATTTGATAATTCGTTTGTATTTCTAAGAAACTGTTAAAGACTTATAATTCGTTTGTACTTTTAGGAAACTGTTAAAGACATAGAAAACTCGATTATATTACTCTAAATTATGTTAGTTTGCATGTTAAGTTGATGAGGTTAAACATTTTTTAGGCATAACTGTGATTCAAGACATTCTTGTGTTTACATATATGTAAGTTATTGAACTTTTTTACATTTAATCAAATTTAATGTGCTTAAAATTGGGTTATGTTTATATGGACAATTGAGAATTGTAGCCTGTAGTCTTCTTTCTGTTCTACTGCTACATAGTAACCTAAGATACATGTCATTTTCTGTGGTGCCACAAAAGTAGGTGCAGGAAATTACTTGGATGCAATGATGTCGAAGAGCATATCTTTCGTGTTAGGATGTGTTCACTATAATTCCGCTCAATGTAAAAAATTGTCACATTTTCTTGGAGCCCTAATAAGAAAATTGGCTGGTCGGATTACTATATATTGCTTAGACTACATATTTTGCGAAATTATAACATCTGAGAATATTTGAGACTTGTCCTATCAATCCGTTGCTGGTTATATGTGTTCTGTAAGAATTGGAAAAATGAAGCAGAAGACTCAAAATTGATGCATTTTGGCAGCTGCAGTTGAGCCTCATATTTTGAACGATCCATATTCCTTGTTAACAAAAGAAGAAATAATAAAACGGATTGAAGGAATAGATCAATCTGCTGCCTCTGTTATCGTTGGTTCTACCAAGGAGTTCCCATGCAACAAACCATGTGTAAATTTCAAGGAAGATATAGTTGGTGTGGTTGCTCTTATTGGTACAGTTTCCACCAATAAGCTTAGCAGGTAAGCCGTACAGTTCATTTAACAAGATTTTTTTTTACTTCACATGAAAACTTGGATAATTTATCTGCAATCACGGACTCTCTGGATTTCCTTGTGTTCAGAGTTTTAGCAGAGTACTTGGGGGAAGATCAAACACTTGCTTTGGTGTGTAGATCTTTTGAAGCAGCGTGTGCTATCGAGAAGTATGAACAAGATGGAACAATTGATCTTAAGCATGCACTACATGCGACAGCAGCTGCACTTGGAAAGTCTATAGATGGCAGATTTCTTGTTATATGCCTCGACAGTATAAGGTACATAATTGAGCTTCCCAGTTGCAAGGTGAAAAATCTTAGCAGGGATGGTTAAGATGAATATTCTTCCTTTGCAGTTTATGTCATTCTCCTCACTGATTCACATTTTGTTGGAATGATTCAAATTTCCTATTGTTTTGGCAGGCCTTACTCGGGGAAGTTTGAAAGAAATGACCGGCAAAGAAAGTTGGCCTTGCCAGATCCTACCTTACCAAGTGGGAAGATCCCCGGAGGTTTCATGGGTTATGCAGTTAATATGGTTGACCTAAATGACCATCACACGCGCATAAGAACAAGAGCAGGGAACGGTCTTCGCGAGACTCTACTCTATCGACTTTTTGGCAAGCTTCAAGTTTACAGAACGCGTAAAGACATGATGGAGGCATATACTTGTATAAAACACGGTGGTGCTGTATCTCTGGATGGGGGGATTTTGAAAGAGAATGGAATCATATCTCTCGGACGCGGGTACGTATTGAATCTTGATTCAATGATGCAAAATGCATTTAACAACAATAAGTGAGCATGATGTGGTCTTTTTGCAGGAATCCAACAATATGTTTTCCAGTTGCATGGTCACATATAAGCGAGGAAAGTATTGAAACATTGAAACGAATCGAAGAAAAGAAGTCGGAGTTGGATAGGATCAAGCAGTTGATAGAGAGACTTAGTAAAGTCCTGAAGAAAGATAAGAAGAAGCTTCATAAGAGGAGACTTAAATTTAATCAACTAATGGATCTCTGGGAAAGCAGTGCTTAAAATGATCTGCATTTTTAAGGCTATTTTAAAATGGAGAAACACAATATTTGAAATGTTGTATCTGTGATGTTTTGTTTGTAAATAATAATTTATATGTTTGCTGGAAGGATTGGCATCACTGAATGATCTACGTTTGATATGTTCGAATTATATTAGTCGTTTTTTTCCTCAATTTTTAATCAATCGGTGCTATATCCAATTTCTTTATAATTACTTCATTTCGAACTTTGGTGTTTAAATTTAAATTATTGTTTAGTTATTTTGAACCGAATAAATACAAGTTATTTTGAACATTTATCATTTTGTTATACTAATTTTAGCTGACCAAATACAATTTGTTCATAATTTTAAAGGATATGCATATTTTAACTTGTTCAAACTATTTATTAATGAGTGTATTTAATTACAATTTTAATGGATTGTATCAGTTTTTTTTATTTATATATAATTATGTATTTTTTAAATTCATGAATTGTTTTAATTCCATATATTCTATGAAATATTTTTAGCAATTATTATATCAGTATTCCGTTGAATTTTAACAAGTACATGGATTGCTTTAATAATCAAAATTTAAATTTTAAATTGATCAAGGAAAATAAAATTTATTTCAGGTTTAAATTACTTTTCACTACTTATATATATATATATATATATATTATATATATATATATATATATATATATATATATATATATTTTGAGCATTCTCATCTTGATACGTGATATTTTTTACTAAAATTATAAAATTAAATTAATAAATAATTAATAAAAATACTATATATTTTTAAGAACTCTATTACAAAAAGAAAACATATTAGATTATTATATTAAAATAAAAAATACTATTAAATTATTTACAATTAACCTAATCTCTACAATTAATTTTTTTAATAAATTATAAAATTAAAATATCTCTATAATTATTTTTTTATTAAATTATAAAATTAAAATAATAAATTATTAATATAAGAAACTTATTACAATAAAAAATATAATATATTATTAAAGTAAACAACATATTAATTTAATTTAATTAATTAATATTTTAATTAATTATTATTAAATTATAAAATTAAAATATAAAAACATATTATAATAAGAAAACATATTATAATCTTTTCATTAAAATAAAAAACATATGTAACACTTAGTCTCTACAATTAGTTTTTTATTATTAAATTATAAAATTAAAATATCTTTACAATTAATTTTGTATTAAATAAAAAAACCTATTATAATAAAAAAAAAAACATATTATAATTTTATAAGAACTGTATTATAATAAAAAAAAAATTATACTATCCGATTAATTTTTAAATTATATCACAGATAATCCCACCACCACGATTTAACATTAATTTTTAAATAATGTAACAGTTCTTACTTGGTTTAATTAGCATAAATGATGAGGGAAATGTTCCTTCAGATTTAAATTTATTTATATATAGCGGGAATCTTGTGTACAATTACGATCTCTATGAGAGTAAAATGTTGAAGGTCTCAGGGACCAAGCTTAAGTTAAGTGCACGGGCACGGCAAATCATACATGTTATTAGATAGTACGGTTTTTAAGGAGGGTATCTCCTCAAGTTGAAGACTTCATTGAAATACAAAAATTATTAATTTTAATATATTAAAAGACAATCAACACCGTTAAAATATGTATTTTTAAAAAATATTTGATTGAGGTCATTAACTTATTAATATGGGTGGGCACAATCGGATTCGGATTGGATCGGATCGAATCCGATTAGATCCGATTAACATCAAATTTTCTGATCCGATAAGGTTTGATTTCCGATCCGATCGATCCGATCCGATAACTATTGAATCGGATCAGTTTTGTTTGATCCGGATCGTTTTCATATCGGATCGGATAAGTTTGATTTGATTGATAATCTGAATTCGATATTTGATCCGAATTAGATATTTGCTCTGAATTCGATAATGTGTCCGAAATTGATAATGTGTCCAAATTGCATTTTTCTTTCCAAAAACTAAAAAAGACCTAAAGAAAACATTAACATAAATATGCATTGTACATTTTTGGCAGATTTTGACACTCTTAGTTTAAAGCATGTTAAGGTTCCAATGGACCAGAATTTGAAACTTAGCAAAGGGGAGGGTTATGTTCTGTATGAACCTACTGTCTATCACAGACTTATTGGCAGGTTGTTATATTTGACAATCACAAAACCAAACATCAGTTGTGCTATACTGCTATTCAGAATGTGAGCCAATTTATGGATAAACCAACATCTACACACTTATCTATATAGCTAACAAAGTCCTGAAATATATCAAAGCATCTCCAAGCTAAAGTCTTCTTCTTCTCTCCTCTTCACAGCAACTTCGAGAAAGTAACATCCGAACATCATAAACCAAAGATAAAAGCAGCAAACACCACATGTTACAAAGATAAAATAAGCATATCAATAACACAACTACTATAACATCTGATCATTATAACTACCATATCACAACTACCACAGGTTAACGAAGACAGGTTGCGAATTCGCAACTAACATAACATCCGATCATCATAAACCAATTACCAACTAAAGGATTACTATGGAAAAGGCAAAGTGTATACAAAGATAAAAGAAGCATATCAATATCACAACTACCATAAGATCCTATCATTATAACTACCATTTCACAACTACCACATGTTAACGAAGACAGGTTGCAAATTCGCAACTAACATAACATCTGATCATCATAAACCAATTACCAACTAAAGGATTACTATGGAAAATGAAAAGTGTATACAAAGATAAAAGAAGTTTATCAATATCACAACTACCATAAGATTCGATCATTATAACTACCATATCACAACTACCACAGGTTAACGAAGACAGGTTGCAAATTCGCAACTAACATAACATCTGATCATCATAAACCAATTACCAACTAAATGATTACTATGGAAAAGGCAAAGTGTATACAAAGATAAAAAAAAACATATCAATATCACAACTACCATAAGAGAAAGTAGCGCAATACAGAGCCTAAACTTCTTTGACCACAATGGGTAAGATCACTTCCCCACGTTCATCTCCCCCACCTAACATTTGACACACAAATGACAAATCCAGATTCAATCATCAATATATATAAGAAGTAATGTAGAAATAAATAATTAATTCCATACTCGGTAACTCAAAAAAGTAGAATATAATAACATAAAAATAATATTCATTCATCTCAACAATATTCATAAAAAGTATATCCAATAATAGAAAGAGATAGCAACTAGTATCAAAATTGTACCTATTAATTGGACTCAAACTCTGCTGTCATCAACATGATCCAGTGATTGTGATTCAGATTGTAACTTATGATATTCTTCAAATAAAATACAAATAAAAAAATTAATCTAAATTTGTATTTTATGATATTCACAATCAAAATTAACAATAAAAAATAAATAATAAGTTTTTTTTACCTTCCTCAAGCTTTTCGTAGTACTCTGCCTCCAATAGCATGGCTTCCATTTCATTGGTTTTGTCAATTGTAAGCTTACTTCGTATCCAATTTTGAGTGCAAATAAGAGCCTCGACCATAACAGGAGTTAAAGAGCTACTAAAACTTTCAAGAACACGACCGCCCGTACTAAATGCCTATTCAGATGCCATTGTTGATACTGGGATTGCAAAAATATCACGAGCAATCCTAGCCAAAATTGGATACTTACGGATATTTGTTTTCCACCACAACAGAACGGTAAAGTTAGGGTCACGACTAGTCTCGCAAGGTTCCATCAAATACATATCAACCTCAGTACTTTCCTTTTGATGAATGACATGACTAGTCTGAAAAACCTGAAATGGATCATCAGGTTGCACAATTGTATTGCGCTTACGCATTCTATATTGTGCTCGCGGTCTAATAAACGGCTGGGATTGTGTCACACCGGCACTAGACCCATATCCACCAACACCAGTTACACCAGCATCCCTTGATCCATCACCATCTACAAACAACCCATTTGTGCCATACCAAAGATTATACGTATCGTATAATCTTTTCAATAAATCATGAGTGGACTTTCTCATTTCCTCTATATTAACATTATCATTATCAAAAAGTATACCAAAGCAAACAGATGTGAATGTCATCTTACGCCGTGGATCAAAAATAGTACTGACAATCAATAATTTATTTATTTTGGCAGTGGTCTCCTAATATTTATCAAATTTCATCTTCATAGATATGGTCATCTCATGAAAAAGAGGATGTTCATT
The DNA here is from genome assembly GCA_019454045.1 of Zanthoxylum bungeanum. NCBI lineage: Eukaryota > Viridiplantae > Streptophyta > Magnoliopsida > Sapindales > Rutaceae > Zanthoxylum > Zanthoxylum bungeanum. The sequence goes on from SKCR01042462.1 coordinate 27,909, forward strand.
ATGCGCCAAGTTTTTCAAGCTAGTATGAATCTTGCAAATCTCATTGTAGGTGAAACAAGAGGTGATGGTAGACGAGGCACTGAATATATTCGTTGCATCATAAAATATCTCCAGAAAATCAGCAAAATATTGAGCTTTCTCCCAATCCATATATGTAGGGGGCCCAATCCTTTTACTCCCATTTTCATCATCTCTAAAATATGAAGCATAGTGACCATCATCATCAATCATTCGATCAAAGGCCTTCTGAAAGTCTAGTGCATCATTCAACATTAAGTAGGTGAAATTCCACCTAGTAGAAACATCTAAGATGACACTTCCCTTGCTCTCTATCCTTTCACGTGCTACCGCTGATTTAAATGCTTCCAATCTTGATGGAGAAGATTTTACATACTTAACCGCATTGCAGATTGCTATAATGCTGTCATCTAATTCTTTTAGACCATCAGACACAACTAAGTTTAATATGTGAGCACAACATCGCATATGTACATACTTTCCATTAAGCATCAACGCATCTCCCCTCCAAGTCCTCATCTACCTCACCAACTGTTGGACGACTATAGCATTGGCACTGGCGTTATCCACAGTTATAATAAAAATCTCTAAATACTCCAGTGCTGTAAACAAGACTCTATTAACCTTCCAATAGTGTCCCTTTTGTGATTGTTAATTGGACAGAAGCTAAGAATTCGTCGATACAACTGCCAATCACTGTCTATAAAATGTCCAGTGATAACCATGTAATTAATGTTTTGAATTGACGTCCATATGTCGGTGGTCAAACTAACTCTCTGATAACCCACCGAAAAAATACTATTCAACATAATTTTTTCCTCAGCATACAGTTGTAGGATGTCTCTAGTTATAGTCCTACGAGATGAGACATCAAAACGAGGGACGACAACACTACAAAAATGTTGAAAACCCTATTTCTCTATAAAGCTAAATGGTAGCTCGTCAATAATGATCAATTTCACAGCTGCTTTCTGACACGCTGCTTGATTGAAATGACTGTCTCTCACGGAGAGATTGCCACTTGTGCCTCCCTCTTCACCAACCCCAACCAAAACACCTTGTTCTTCACAATAAGCCAAGTATGATTTGCAGGTCTCCATATGCCTCTTCAAGTTGGTTGTGGACCGATACTTCGTACTACAAGCATAAGTCTTCTGAAAATATGTACATACAGCCCTATCCGGATTATCTTCACACATACAAAAAACTTTCCACACTTCAGATCTTCTAGCTTTTGTTTTAGTTGCTACTGATGTGATTGATGGTGACGAATCATGTTTTTTTGACAATGGCGGTCTATCAGAGTGTGATGGAAATTTTCCATTCCGTTTCCTTATTTCTATTAATCGTACATCAAAAGAATCTGATTCCGACCCACTGCCACTACTGTTAGTGTTGTGTGAGCTTCCAAACCCACTCATCTACAAATACAATTAAAATAGACAACAACAACATTAACCCAGAGAACATAGTCATATACAACAACTGTTTATCTTTGAATGTTGTTCGAATCAATCCTTGAGTTCTTATAAGGACTAAATGATATATTATTGACCTATTGGAGAAAGTTGCAAACTTAAAATGCTAGATATAATAAATGAAAACCTTTGATCTTGTATAAGATGATAGCCATTCATAAAAGGGTAACATGTTTACTTAAAAAGAAAGTAAGTTGAAGTGTTGAACTAATTCAAATTTCAGAGTTCAAACTACAAATTATTCTATTGAAATCAAATAGGCAAAGTATTAGTAGCTCCATAAATTCGCAACTATTTCAGACTACAAATTATTTCTAGGGTTAATTAAAATCTGAAACTGAAATTACCTTTTAGAATTTAGACCTTGTGAATTGATTTTGAATCCAAACGGAGCACTATACAACCCAACTATAGACACTTGCATTTTTGCATGAAAGCCCAGTGATGAGCCTCGTATGGAGGCACTACCCGATAAGTTGCGGAAGTCGCGGGGAAACGGACGTTGGAAGAGAAAAATTTAAAAATATACATCAACAAATTTAACTCGCTAATTGGCCTCGGGTTTGCTCGATTAACCCCTGTTTTAAATTTAAGCCTCGGCCCAAACCCTCGCAACCCACAAAAACCCATTTCACCCAAGCCCAATCCAAAAATAATTAAAACATTTAAAACACATGTCACAAATTAAATTAAATCAAATCAAATCCAAATAAATCCCCTTCCTAATTTAAATAAATCACCTACCAAATTAAAGAAATTTCCCCACCAAAAATATAAATATCATTTCCTTAAACAAATACACTTAATTGCATGATTTCTGTTTCCTTTTTTTGAAGATCCCATGCACAAGGAAACCCTAGTGCACTCTTATAAAAATGGACATAAACTAAACCCTATGGCTCTCTTGGACACTCCCCATTGGCTCTTTCACTCTCCCTTCACGTCTTCTCTCCTCTTCCGAATCCTCTCCCTCACGCCCTATCTCTCTCTCTACAACAAAAAAATCAAAAACAAATAAACCCTCTCCATTCCTCACGACAAAGCTACAAAATAATAAACCTTGAACCTTCACGCAGCTTCATCCTTCTCCATCTCTTACTCGGTGAAAGCCACAAACCATGCACAAGAATCACGACAAACCGACCCCACTGACCGTAACAAATAAACATCCCACTCAAATATACACAAAACCATGCAGCCTCATAGCTCTACAACATTCACAAAAATCACAAACAAAATACAAAGCTACAAAGCTACACCCACTCACACTAGCCATACACAATAAACTTCACGGCCACACCCAGTCCACAAAGAAACACACGCGAAATACAAATAAAGAAAAAACCTAAGAGCAGCCCTCCACTAAAAAATAAAAACTAGCAAGCCACACACGTTAACTGCCCACTCACGCACCTAGAACCGATGCAGATCACGCCCCTTACACAAAACCCATAAACAGACATGGCCCCCTCACCCATTAAACAGCCACCACCACACCGCTTCATCTCCCTTCTCACGCCACGCCAAGCCAAAAACACAAAACAGACCTTCAACGCAGCACCCCACTACTGACGCAAACAACAAAAACGCACAGCCCTCACAATACAACAAAAACGCAGCACCCTCACAATATAACAAATAAACGCAGACCTTAACTTCGACAAAACCACAACAAAACGAGACAAAAACTGCCTCTCACCGAACGCAAAAACCAGAAAATAACCAGTCCCAAAAACCACCGCAAAATAGTCCCAAAATACAACCAAAATAGTCCAGGAAAAAATGCAGAAAATAGTGACCGAAACGGCAGCAAAAACAGAGAAAATAGCAGCGAAAATAGTGAAACATTAACCCTTCCGGCGACGACATAACGCACTCCCGGGAAGCGACTTTAAAGGTAAGACCTGAGGGCACCCCTTTGTTATATTTTATTTTGTTATCCCGGACACGGCATGCTTGGTTGGACATGGAATACGTCCAACCGGGCATGCGAAGTCCTACATTAAAAACGGCCAAACTATTGGCCACATCTCTCTTTGATGTTCCGTCATTTATTTTATTTCGCATTTATCTTTATTTATTTATATCCCGCATTTATCTTCATTTTAATATTCCGTATTTATTTTGTTATTGCTCTTATTATTTCGCATTTAATTTACATTTATCATTGCTTTATTATTCCGCATTTATTTTCAGTCATTTATCTTTCTTTTATTATTTCGCATTTCACTAGTTTGTTATTTACCATTTGCATATCATTACTTTGTTTACGCATGCATTGCTATCTAGTGCGCATAGGCTAATCATGTAGGGTAAAGGTCATCTATTCGAGGGAAATGCCTAAAGGCTACTTTTACCACGATGTTTTGCCGCGCCTTTTATTATTCCGTTATTTACTTTTTGCATATCATTATTTTGTTTATTCATGCATTGTTGTCTAGTGCGCCTGGGCTAATAATGAAAGTTAAAGGTCCGCTATTCCACGGAAATGCCTAAAGGCTACCTTTACCATGATGTCTTGCCGCACCGGACAAAGTACGTTTGATTGAACGTGAGATATGTTCAATCGGACATACGAGGTCCCATATTATTTATTTGTTTATTCATGCATTGATAATCTAGTGCGCATGGGCTAATCGTGTGGGTTAAAGGTCATTTATTCGAGGGAAATACCTAACGACTACCTTTACCACGATATTTTGCCACGCCGGACGAAGTACGTTTGATTGAACGTGAGATACTTTCAATCAGGCATACGATGTCCCATATAAATATCGGTCGCGGTCGCATCTCTTTCATCATAATGTTATTTACCATTTGCATATCATTACTTTGTTTATGCATGCATTGCTATCTAGTTCGCATGGGCTAATCATGTGGTTTAAAAGGTCCTCTATTCGAGGGAAACGCTTAAAGGCTATCTTTACCGTGATGTTTTGCCGCGCCGGACGAAGTACGTTTGATTGAACATGAGATACGTTCAATCGGGCATACAAGGTCCCATATTATTGTTGGTTTATTCATGCATTGTTACTTGATGCGAATGGGCTAATCACGTGGGTTAAAGGTCCTCTATTTGAGGGAAATGCCTAAAGGCTACATTACCACAGTTTGTCGCGCCATTTCTTCTATTGATTTCGCTATTCATCTTTTTTGGTTGTTATTTTTCACTTTTCGTTTTCGCATTCATGTCGTGTTTATGCTTGAGTGTTGCCTCTCGCGGTATATCGGATGAAACCCAGACATAAATTCCGTAGTCGAATCCGAATGGACGGTAGTGCGGTCTGTACTTGGGATACAACTCCACGTACCGCTTGAGAAACATTCACGCATGCGTTTGTGTCATTTTAGATACCACTTTGGTAATCTCGTTCGAACGCATTCTCAAACGCTACTAGAACGCATGTATTCGGCCTCATCACATTCGAACGTGTTTCCAAACGCTACTCTCGGACGCATGCATTCTGTTTACCGATCGAACGCGTTTTCGAACGCTACACGGACTTTCATTCAGTAATTTTTCTTCTCTTCCTCATACCTCCATGCATTTTGCCTATTTAGTTATTTCTTTTGCATTACGTACTTAATTATCCGCTCTTATTATTAATACTTTTACAGTTATTATTAATTACACTATTGCGCTTCATTGTTCAATACGTTTATGGAATTTTGCATTTGCCTTCATTTTTATTTACGTTTATGGGTATGCAAACTTGGATGTTGCTTAAATTATCCTGCATGTGTTTCGTAAGACTTAGTTGTACTATTGCATAAATCCTTTTATTACAATCGGCATAAGTAAGGGACCATTCCGAACCCAACGGTTTGAGGTCTTCCTTTGCGAGGGGTGAGTGCGGCCTTAAATCCTTTCCCAGTTCACACTGGGTGGCGACTCCATTTTATTTCTCCGGTTTAGTCCGCCGCGGGCTACTCCGTACTCCCGACCGGGCCGCGAGCCCGGATAGCGTCCGCGATTTCCGTGTTCCACAGTCTGGCGACTCCACTGGGGATAGAGTATCGACCCCGAAATAATGTCTTGTAATGTTTGTGATTTTTGCTTTAGTTAACCTTGTTTAAAGTTGACTTAACCAAAGGTATTATTAGAGTTGGATAATGATTTGGTGTCTTCCTTCACTAACTACCTTTTTATAGCCAAAAGGAAAAGCTGTGAAGACATATAGATAATCATTTTCTCAAAGCTTACCTTAAGGCATATTTAAAGTGATGGACTAATTTGGAGGATCTATTGTTTATTCCTGTCACCAAGGCGATAAGAGCCTAAGAGGTAAGGGTATTTAAGAGAGTTCGCTCCACCCTCCCTCTGGGGAATTTTCAATAGAGGAATCCATTTGACAGTTATTCATGTATCGTGAAGTCATTTTCGCTCGAAGCGGCGGATCGTTATATGGTACCATCACTCGTTGGCACGTACCTTAAGGTATAAAAAATGTGTGCTCACTGGTCGCTCGAACCCTTGAGTGGGGAGACCTAGTTATGGGCAATCCTTCGCCGACGGGAGCCTTTATCCATACCCTTGTAAAACCTGCATATGAACCATAGTTTCATGACTTATAGAAGCCACCCTTTATGCTTGTGTTTGGGACCATCACCATTTGGATTCATTTGGAATTTTTGTCATAATATGTGAGCTTGTTGGGCCATTTAAACTGGGACGAGTTTATGTCTTATGACGATTAGGCCAAAAGCTTCTAAAATACCGATGGGCCACTTTCTGTTTGGGCCCCCTATCATTTGAAGTTGTTTAGCCACGTTATTGCAAAAGTGTAAACCTGTTGGGCATTTTTAAACTGAGACAATTTTACACCTCACAATAATATGATTGAATGCTTTGAAATGATAATGGGCCAACTTGTATGAAAACCTTGATGGGTTTAGACTATCCAAACATGATCTAAGTATGCCAGAAGCATGAGTCCGATATCCGCACTGACTTTCATCCAGAAAGGATACGCATTGTTATGACATATTTGTATACTTTGGATGCTTCCAAGTTTATCCCCACAACCGTGATTACCGAAGGCCCAATTCGTCGTTTCTAGACAATGGCACAATCCCATAATAGGCTTAGCTCATGTTGTAAATGAGCGGTCTTTGTCTTTTACCGATGGAAAGAGACTGAGTTAGCCAATGCTCACCCTTGTAGCATAAGAGAGAACGATTTTATGTACCCCACATTGGTGCATAAAATGAGCCATACCTAGGATATAAATGGACTTACCACGAGTATGGGAGGAATAAGGTCGGAAGGATATATTGTTGTTTTGATAACCACATGCATCTTATATATCTCATGCATCGTACGCATACACGCATCATGCTAACTCACAGTTTTAACAGCCATCATAGATATCCGTTGGGTCAAAAAATAAGAAAGACTTGTTAAAAAAACAGTTAGAAAACATGAGCGAGTCGGATAATGAGGTTTCCCGCCTGGATCAATTGGAGACCAAAGTAACCAAAATTACCGAGCAACTATAAGTTTTGACAACGCTGTGGCCAAATTGACCGTACCCCATATAGCCAATAATAGGAGGTTCTGCAACTGTAATAGAAAGATCATTGGGGGACCTTCAGAGACCAAGCCCACTCCTTCTGAGGTCGCCCATATCAGAAACACGCGATTCTCCAATTTTGGTAGACCATTGTAAGAGGTTTTTGAAGAACTGAAAAGGCAAGGACTTCTAAATCCATTAGAACCTAAACCACTTCCAAACCCTGTACCCCGCTACCTTGACCTAAACCTATATTGTTACCTCCACCAGGAAAAAGGCCATGAAACTGACAAATGCACCCGCCTTAAGAATGAAATCAAAGACCACATTGATGCCCATAAAATACCCGACCCGGAATAAGAACAACCCAACACACACAGAAACCCTCCACCCCACCCACATGATCAACTCCGCCCTACCCGACAGCCTTGTCCTCCAAACTCACAACCACCAAACTTCCCCTTCCGCATGGGGATATGGGGCAACAGTAGTAAATGATGAGACAGAGCAGAAGAGGGATTTCTGGGAAAACCTCTCGAATATTGACGAGGATGAGGTTGCAAAAGAGGAAAGTAAATGGAAAAAAGAACTACTGCAGTTGGAAAATCTGATGTTTGAAGAAAGCAAGAAGACAGAAGAAGGCGTGGCTGCAAATTTCGGGGATGCTTACTTTCCTGATCTGATTCAATTTTAGTCATGCATTTATTAATCATAAAGACATCGATTTTGCATACTCATTCGAGCCGTTTCCTGTTAGTCCCTAATAGTTAGGCATAAGTCCAATGAAGAAATTACGGATCGATGAATGACCGTTCGCTTAGATGTCTATCTTGACTTGCTTGTTCTATGATGTGTAGTATGGTTGAAAATAAAAGAAAAGTCTCTAAAGAAAAGAATTGAACCACCTATAACCGATAAGCGTGAAGCTACCCATGGGCGAGTATTAGGACTGCCATGAGGAGAAATGCTACCTTAAAGGGTAGGTGTGTTGAAAAAAGAAGCAAAAAGCAAAAAAAAAAAAAAAGAAAGAAAGAGAGACAAAAGAAAAGAAAAATCATATCATATTGAGCACAAAAAAGCAATTGCAGAACATAATGAAGACATTTAGGTTGGTTTGACCCATCGAACCCCATTTTTAAACGAAATCATCGAGTCAGCTTACCTAGGAATCAAGCTGTAAATGAACCTTTGCACACACACACTTTGAGTCTGGCTTAGATCATTTATTCAAAGACTTGGATTTGAGTTGCATCGAGTGTTTTGAAGGTTCTCTGGTCTCATTACTGAGCATTATTTGAGGACAATAATATGTATAATTATTGGGACTATTTCGTAGCGTGTAATATAGTATGTTGATACGGGATGCCACACCACGTGGTTCACCTTGAACTAGTGCAAACAGATTAGAGCAAAAAGCTAAATCAAGTCTGGGGGCGACCAGTCTACCACCCGCGAATAAGGGACACAATGAGATCCTGAGCAATGTGATCAAAGAGAACTGACCAATCACCAGAAAAGAACTGGCAGAAGGAAATTGTAAGCAGGCCCAGGGGGCGACTAAAGACATTTATAGGCGAATGGCACCAAAAGCACCAGCAAGGCCTAACCCATCGGAATAGAAAAGACATCCATGCATAGATGCATACACGTCCCATGCACGCAATCTTTGTCTTGTTTTTGTTCGCATGTTTTGAAGAAAAGCAGCCAAGACACACAGTTCGGGAATAAGACCCTCAACTCAAATCGGGAACAAGACCCACAACTCAAATCGGGAACAAGATCCACAATTCGATTCGGGAACAAGACCCACAATTCAATTTGGGAACAAGACCCACAACTCAAATTGGGAACAAGACCCACAACTCAATTCGGGAACAAGACCCACAACTCAATTCGGGAAAAAGACCCACAACTCAAATCGGGAACAAGACCCACAACTCAAATCGGGAACAAGACCCACAACTCAATTCGGGAACAAGACCCACAACTCAATTCGGGAACAAGACCCACAACTCAATTCGGGAACAAGACCCACAACTCAATTCGGGAACAAGACCCACAACTCAATTCGGGAACAAGACCTACAACTCAATTCGGGAACAAGACCCACTCGGTGGTTCGGGAACAAGACCCAGGGGTCACAGCGCCTCACCATCAATCTTAACTCAAGTAACGGTTCAAAAATGAGCCATCTCTCATCAGTAACGGTTCGGGAATGAATCAACTTTTATCAAGTAACGGTTCAGGAATGAACCAGGGGTCAAACACCTCATCACCATCAACTCAGTTTAAAGCGTCTCAGAACAACCGGTAAGTTCGGAAACAGCTGGCGAGCCAGGTAAGTAAAAAATACATTCATGACTTTGATAGGATTGTCATTGTCACACACTGCACAAGTCCCATCAAAGTTGGGGTGACTGTAGACACTTGCATTTTTGCATGAAAGCCCAATGATGAGCCTCGTATGGAGGCACTACCCGATAAGTTGCGAAAGTCGCGGGAAACAGACGTCAGAAGGGAAAAATTTAAAAATAAATACATCAATAATTTAACTCGCTGATTGGCCTCGGGTTCGCTCGATTAACCCCTGTTTTAAAATTTAAGCCTCGGCTCAAAGCCCTCGCAACCCACGAAAAAAGCCATTTCGCCCCAGCCCAATCCAAAAATAATTAAAACATTTAAAACACTTGTCACAAATTAAATTAAATCAAATCAAATCCAAATAAATCCACTTCCTAATTTAAATAAATCACCTACCAAATTAAAGAAATTTCCCCACCAAAAATATAAATATCATTTCCTTAAACAAATACACTTAATTGCATGATTTTTGTTTCCTTGTTTTGAAGATCCCATGCATTAGGAAACCCTAGTGCACTCTTATAAAAATGGACATAAACTAAACCCTATGGCTCTCTTGGACACTCCCCCTTGGCTCTTTCACTCTCCTTTCACGTCTTCTCTCCTCTTCCGAATCCTCTCCCTCATGCCCTATCTCTCTCTCTATACAAAAAAATCACAAACAAATAAACCCTCTCACTTCCTCACTCCTCACGACAAAGCTACAAAAATAATAAACCTTGAACCTTCACGCAACTTCATCATCCTCCCTCTCTCACTCGGTGAAAGCCACAAACCATGCACAAGAATCACGACAAAACCGACCCCACTGACCGTAACAAATAAACAGCCCACTCAAATATACAAAAAACCATGCAGCCCCATAGCTCTACAACTCATTCACAAAAATCACAAACAAAATATACAAAGCTACACCCTCACTCACACTAGCCATACACAATAAACTTCATGGCCACACCCAGTCCACAAAGAAACACACGCCAAATACAAATAAAGAAAAAAACCTAAAAGTAGCCCTCCACTAAAAACAAAAACTAGCAAGCCACACACGTTAACTGCCCACTCACGTACCTACAACCGACGCAGATCACGCCCCTCACACAAAACCTATAAACAGACACGACCCCCTCACCCATTAAACAACCACCACCACGCCGCTTCATCTCCCTTCTCACGCCACGCCAAGCCAAAACACAAAACAGACCTTCAACGCAGCACCCCACTGACGCAAACAACAAAAACGCACAGCCCTCACAATACAAAAAAAACGCACAGCTATCACAATATAACAAATAAACGCAGCCCTTAACTTCGACAAAACCACAAAAAACCGAGACAAAAACTGCCTCTCATCGAACGCAAAAACAAGAAAATAACCAGTCCTAAAATCCATCGCAAAATAGTCCCAAAATACAACCAAAACAGACAAGAAAAAAATTGCAGAAAATAGTGACCAAAACGGTAGTAAAAACAGAGAAAACAGCAGCGAAAATACCAAACAGCGAAGGAAAATACCGAACCAGAAAACCAAAAAAGTTACTGAGCATTAACCATTCCGACGACGACGTAACGCACTCCCGGAAACGACTTTAAAGGTAAGACCTGAGGGCACCCATTTGTTATATTTTATTTTGTTATCCCGGACACGGCATGCTTGGTTGGACGTGAAATACGTCCAACCGTGCATGCGAAGTCCTACATTAAAAACGGCCAAACTATTGGCCACATCTCTCTTTGATGTTCCGTCATTTATTTTATTCCGCATTTATCTTTATTTTAATATCCCACATTTATCTTTATTTTAATATCCCACATTTATCTTTATTTTAATATTCCGCATTTATTTTGTTATTGCTCTTATTATTTCGCATTTAATTTACATTTATCATTACTTTATTATTCCGCATTTATTTTCAGTCATCTATCTTTCTTTTATTATTTCGCATTTCACTAGTTTTTTTCTTACCCTTTGCATATCATTACTTTGTTTATGCATGCATTGTTATCTAGTGCGCATGGGCTAATCATGTGGGGCTAACGGTTCTTTATTCGAGGGAAATGCCTAAAGGCTACCTTTACCATGATGTTTTGTCGCGCCTTTTATTATTTCGTTATTTACCTTTTGCATATCATTATTTTGTTTATTCATGCATTGTTATCTAGTGCGCATGGGCTAATCATGAAAGTTAAAGGTCCTCTATTCGAGAGAAATGCCTAAAGCCTACCTTTACCACGATGTTTTGCCGCGCCGGACGAAGTACGTTTGATTGAATGTGAGATATGTTCAATCGGGCATACGAGGTCCCATATTATTGATTTGTTTATTCATGCATTGATAATCTAGTGCGCATGGGCTAATCGTGTGGGTCAAAGGTCCTCTATTCGAGGGAAATGCCTAAAGACTACCTTTACCACGATGTTTTGCCGTGCCGGATGAAGTACGTTTGATTGAACGTGAGATACGTTCAATCAGGCATACGAGGTCCCATATAGATATCAGTCGCGGTCGCATCTCTTTCATCATTATGTTATTTACCCTTTGCATATCATTACTTTGTTTCCGCATGAATGCTATCTAGTGCGCATGGGCTAATCACGTGGGTTAAAGGTCCTCCATTCGTGGGAAATGCCTAAAGGCTACCTTTACCGCGATATTTTGTCGCGCCGGACGAAGTAAGTTTGATTGAACGTGAGATACGTTCAATCGGGCATACGAGGTCCCATATTATTTTTTAATTCATGCGTTGTTACTTGATGCGCATGGGCTAATAACATGGGTTAAAGGTCTTATATTCTAGGGAAATTCCTAAAGGCTACCTTTACCACAGTTCACCGCGCCCTTTCTTCCATTGATTTCGCTATTCATTTTTTTTTGTTATTATTTTTCACTTTTCATTTTCGCATTCATGCCGTGTTTATGCTTGAGTGTTGCCTCTCGCGGTATATCGGATGGAAACCGAGACATAAATTCCGTAGCCGAATCCGAATGGATGGTAGTGCGGTCTGTACTTGGGATACAACTCCACATACCGCTTGAGAAACATTCACGCATGCGTTTGTGTCATTTTATATACCACTTTGGTAATCTCATTCGAACGCATTCTTAAACGCTACTAGAACGCATGTATTCGGCCTCATCCCGTTCGAACGTGTTTCCAACGCTACTCGGACGCATGCATTCTGTTTACCGTTCGAACGCGTTTTCGAACGCTACACGAACTTGCATTCAATAAATTGACTTCTATTCCTCATGCTTCCATGCATGCTTGCCTATTTAGTTATTTCTTTTCCATTACGTACTTAATTATCCGCTCTTATTATTAATGCTTTTATAGTTATTATTAATTACACTATTGCGCTTCATTGTTCAATACGTATATAGAATTGTACATTTGCCTTCATTTTTATTTACGTTTATGGGTATGCAAACTTGGATGTTGCTTAAATTATCCTGCATGTGTTTCTTAAGACTTAGTTGTACTATTGCATAAATCCTTTTATTACAATCGGCATAAGTAAGGGACCATTCCCAACCCAACGGTTTGAGGTCTTCCCTTGCGAGGGGTGAGTGCGGCCTTAAATCCTTTCCCAGTTCACACTGGGTGGCGACTCCATTTTATTTCTCCGGTTTAGTCCGCCGCGGGCTACTCCGTACTCCCGACCGGGCCGCGAGCCCGGATAGCGTCGTCGATTTCTGTGTTCCACAGTCTGGCGACTCCACTGGGGATAGAGTATCGACCCCGAAATAATGTCTTGTAATGTTTGTGATTTTTGCTTTAATTAACCTTGTTTAAAGTTGACTTAACCAAAGGTATTATTAGAGTTGGATAATGATTTGGTGTCTTCCTTCACTAACTACCTTTTTATAGCCAAATGGAAAAGCTGTGAAGACATATAGATAATCATTTTCTCAAAGCTTACCTTAAGGCATATTTAAAATGATGGACTAATTTGGAGGATCTATTGTTTATTCCTGTCACCAAGGCGATAAGAGCCTAAGAGGTAAGGGTATTTAAGAGAGTTCGCTCCACCCTCCCTCTGGGAATTTTCAATAGAGGAATCAATTTGACAGTTATTCATGTATCGTAAAGTCATTTTCGCTCGAAGCGGCGGATCGTTATATGATACCATCACTCGTTGGCACGTACCTTAAGGTATAAAAAATGTGCGCTCACTGGTCGCTCGAACCCTTGAGTGGGGAGACCTAGTTGTGGGCAATCCTTCACCGACGGGAGCCTTTATCCATACCCTTGTAAAACCTGCATATGAACCATAGTTTCATGACTTATAGAAGCCACCCTTTATGCTTGTGTTTGGGACCATCACCATTTGGATTCACTTGGAATTTTTGTCATGAGATGTGAACTTGTTGGGCCATTTAAACTGGGACGAGTTTATGTCTTATGACGATTAGGCCAAAAGCTTCTAAAATACCGATGGGTCACTTTCTGTTTGGGCCCCCTATCATTTGAAGTTGTTTAGCCACGTTATTGCAAAAGTATAAACCTGTTGGGCATTTTTAAACTGAGACAAGTTTACACCTCACAATAATATGATTGAATGCTTTGAAATGATAATGGGCCAACTTGTATGAAAACCTTGATGGGTTTAGAAAATCGAAACATGATCTAAGTATGCCAGAAGCATGAGTCCGATATCCGCACTGGCTTTCATCCAGAAAGGATACGCATTGTTATGACATATTTGTATACTTTGGATGCTTCCAAGTTTATCCCCACAACCGTGATTACTGAAGGCCCAATTCATCGTTTCTAGACAATGGCACAATCCCATAATAGGCTTAGTCCATGTTGTAAATGGGCGGTCATTGTCTTTTTCCGATGGAAAGAGACTGAGGTAGCCAAGGCTCACCCTTGTAGCATAAGAGAGAACAATTTTGTGTACCCCACATTGGTGCATAAAATGAGCCATACCTAGGATAGAAATGGACTTACCACGAGTATGTGAGGAATAAGTTTGGAAGGATATATGTTGTTTTGATAACCACATGCATCTTATATATCTCATGCATCGCACGCATACACGCATTATGTTAACTCACAGTTTTAACAGATATCATAGATATCTGTTGGGTTAAAAAGAAAAAAAGACTTGTTAAAAAAATAGTTAGAAAACATGAGCGAGTCGGATAATGAGGTTTCCCGCCTGGATCAATTGGAGACCAAAGTAACCAAAATTACCGAGCAACTACAAGTTTTGACTAACGCTGTGACCAGTTTGACCATACCCCATATAGCTAATAATATGAGGTTCTGCAACCGGAATAGAAAGATCATTGAGGGACCTTCAGGGACCAAGCCCACTCCTTCTGAGGTCGCCCCTATCAGAAATAGGCGATTCTCCAATTTTGGTAGACCATTGTCAGATGTTTTTGAAGAACTGAAAAGGCAAGGACTCATAAATCCCTTAGAACCTAAACCACTTCCAAACCCCGTGCCCCGCTACCTTGACCTAAACCTATATTGTTACCTCCACCAGCAAAAAGGCCATGAAACTGACAAATGCACCCGCCTTAGGTATGAAATCCAAGACCTCATTGATGCCCATAAAATACCCGACCCGGAAAAAGAACAACTCAACACACACAGAAACCCTCCACCCACCCACATGATCAACTCCGCCCTACCCAACAGCCTTGTCCTCCATACTCACAACCACCAAACTTCCCGCATGGGGATATTGGGCAACAGTAGTAAAGATGAGACAGAGCAGAAGGGGGATTTCTGGGAAAACCTCTCGAATATTGACGAGGAGGAGGTTGCAATGATGATTATTTCGTTGATTTACCTTTTGCATATCATTATTTTGTTTATTCATGCATTGCTATCTAGTGCGCATGGGCTAATCATGAAAGTTAATTGTCCTCTATTCGAGGGAAACCCCTAAAGGCTACCTTTACCACGATGTTTTGCCGCGCCGGACGAAGTACGTTTGATTGAACGTGAGATATGTTCAATCGGGCATACGAGGTCTCATATTATTATTTGTTTATTCATGCATGATAATCTAGTGCGCATGGGCTAATCGTGTGGGTCAAAGGTCCTCTATTCAAGGGAAATACCTAAAGGCTACCTTTACCACGATGTTTTGCCGTGCCGGACGAAGTACGTTTGATTGAACGTGAGATACGTTCAATGAGGCATACGAGGTCCCATATAGATGTCGGCCGCGGTCGCATCTCTTTCATCATTATGTTATTTACCCTTTGCATATCATTACTTTGTTTACGCATGCATTGTTATCTAGTGCGCATGGGTTAATCACGTGGGTTAAAGGTCCTCCATTCTTGGGAAACGCCTAAAGGCTACCTTACCGCGATGTTTTACCGCGCCGGACGAAGTAAGTTTGATTGAACGTGAGATACGTTCAATCGGGCATGCGAGGTCCCATATTATTATTTGTTAATTCATGCGTTGTTACTTGATGCGCATGGGCTAATAACATGGGTTAAACGTCCTATATTCTAGGGAAATTCCTAAAGGCTACCTTTACCACAGTTCACCGCGCCCTTTCTTCTATTGATTTCACTATTCATCTTTTTTGGTTATTATTTTTCACTTTTCATTTTCGCATTCATGCCGTGTTTATGCTTGAGTGTTGCCTCTCGCGGTATATCGGATGGAAACCGAGACATAAATTCCGTAGCCGAATCCGAATGGACGGTAGTGCGGTCTGTACTTGGGATACAACTCCACGTACCGCTTGAGAAACATTCACGCATGCGTTTGTGTCATTTTAGATACCACTTTGGTAATCTCGTTCGAACACATTCTCAAACGCTACTAGAACGCATGTATTCGGCCTCATCCCGTTCGAACGTGTTTCCAAACGCTACTCGGACGCATACATTCTGTTTACCGTTCGAACGCGTTTTCGAACGCTACACGAACGTGCATTCAGTAAATTGACTTCTATTCCTCATGATTCCATGCATGCTTGCCTATTTAGTTATTTCCTTTGCATTAAGTACTTAATTATCCGCTCTTATTATTAAGGCTTTTACAGTTATTATTAATTACACTATTGCGCTTCATTGTTCAATACGTATATGGAATTGTGCATTTGCCTTCATTTTTATTTACGTTTATGGGTATGCAAACTTGGATGTTGCTTAAATTATCCTGCATGTGTTTCGTAAGACTTAGTTGTACTATTGCATAAATCCTTTTATTACAATCGGCATAAGTAAGGGACCATTCCGAACCCAACGGTTTGAGGTCTTCCCTTGCTAGGGGTGAGTGCGGCCTTAAATCCTTCCCAGTTCACACTGGGTGGCGACTCCGTTTTATTTCTCCGGTTTAGGCCCCCGAGGGCTACTCCGTACTC
This sequence comes from Zanthoxylum bungeanum, assembly GCA_019454045.1. Lineage (NCBI taxonomy): Eukaryota > Viridiplantae > Streptophyta > Magnoliopsida > Sapindales > Rutaceae > Zanthoxylum > Zanthoxylum bungeanum. The sequence goes on from SKCR01042462.1 coordinate 44,626, forward strand.
TCGACCGGGCCGCGAGCCCGGACAGCGTCGCCGATTTTTGTGTTCCACACCAACAAAACGCAAATTATTCTGAAAGTAAAGCCCTCCAGCACTAGCTCAGTATGCCTCATTCTCCTCTTGTCCACATTTAAATTAAACATCATCTCATTAAATAATTCCACTCAAAATCTTAGTTCCTTTAGGCCCATTCACACTCATTTTTATTAATTCTTTAGAAGAAAATAACATATATTAAAGTGTTATTAAAACCCTAAAAAAGTTACTAGAAAAATTACTAATATGATCAATTAGCTTACTTTCTTAGGCGTAATAAAGTCCACAAACTTGTTCTTGAGCAGAAGTGGAGTCGGAGAAAATGGAGCAGGACTGCAGGAGACGCGGCGCGGCGGCGAGAATTGGGATAGCAAAGCAAGAAAGTCTGAAAGAGAAGAGAAGTGAAGACTGACAGTGACTGAAGTGAAGACGGCGACCTAAATGCCTAATTATGTTTTAGCTTTAATTCCAAAACGACGTCGTTTAGAAACTACGAAGGGCAAAAAGAATTCGGTCGGTTCGGATCGAATAGGATAAAATCCAATTCGATCCGAAATCCGACGAACCGACTCGTCATAATTCAATCGGATCCGAGAGACGGATCCGATCCGATTTTATCGGATCGAATCGGATCAGATCCTACTCGATCCGATCCGATGCCCACTCCTACTTATTAAGTTGGAGCCATTCTTATTATAATCCTTTTTTTTTTTGGTAATTGGGATATCCAGACCAACTTACGCGCACCTCAATTAATTTCTGGGATCTGTTTTCCGTGCCCACATATCAGGGTAAGTCGTTGATTTTTTACATTATGGGCATGACCCTAAGAAAATACATCTAATGAGATTCTAACCTTGAATTTGAGAGGAAACAAACCACTCAAACCCAAAACTTTTACTACTGAGGTGTACCAAAAATACCCTAAACATCAAAACTCTAAATAATATAGTTACATAAATATTCGTATTCTAATTACTGAAAATGTAAAAATGTACTTTAGGCTTTGCCACCGTGTACCGCTTCCTTATCGGTCACCATCCCCCTCAATAAAACAAATCCAAAACAACCATACTAATTTTTTTATTTTTTTTGGAGAGATGAGAATTTTGGTCAGTCAGAAAATCAACATAATTAATAAATTGATTAAATTAGCATCACTAATTTAATAATCATACCAAATACGCATATGAGTTTATTCATTCAGAGGTGATTTTGAGGAGAGTGGACACAGATGGTCGATTGTGATATTTAGATTTGATCCAAAATTAAGGGTCTCCGAATTTAGAGAAATTTCAATTTTTAATTTATAATATAACATATATATTTTTTATTCTTTTTTGATAGAGATCTAATTTTAAGAACTCACTTACAGTCCTATAAAATTCAAAACAATTCAGTACCGCTAGTGAGTTTATTGATTCACCCATTCGTTTATTAATCAGGCTTAATTTATTGAACAATCCGTTTATGACAAGAATTCGTTTAAGATTCAGCTAAACTACTTATTCATTTAGCTTTATATTTTTTGAAAACTTTATATATATATATATATATATATATATATATATATATATATAAACTACATTTTTAAAGATATTATTTTTGTACTTGGTTGTTTATTATTGATGTAAATAAATTTGTTTTATTTTAAATTATTTAATTTATTTCAAGTATTATTGCATTTAAGGAAAATGACATTTAGACTCATAGTTTGGAAATTAGTTACAAACACCCTTGCATTTATTTTCAAAATTAAAATTAATCGAGAGCTTAATTTTGTGTATTTATATCCAAACACAAATGTAATTTTATATATTAATTATGTATAAAAGAATTCACTAGGGCTAGTAATCTTGTGGTCTCATGTCTTCAATATAAATTTGAGAGTGCGAGTTTATAAATATAAAAAAAAAAAAAAGATTTATATTTATAAAAAAAATTGTATAAAAGAATCATGCCGTGTTGTTGAATTCATGTTGTGATATTTTAACTAACCCAATACAATTACACGAATTTTCATATTGAATTTTATGATTTTTTTTTCTTATAATAACAAATGGGTAAAAGAAGTATAAATGTGTAACATTTTACTATTTTATATTTTACGATATTTTTATAAAACCTTACATTTACAACTGTAGTAAAATATTATGCAATAATACTTCTTCTGCCCATTTATTATTTCAATGTAATATTTTGTAGTAAAATATAAAAATTCGTAAAGATATAATAATAAAATGTTACACCCTAATATTTATTGTATCCATTTATTATTTCATAAATTATGAAACAGTAAAATGATAATAACCCTAAATTTCATTTATAATATAATTTAGAAAAATTATCATATCTCCACCCGATTTTAATTGAATGTTTGAAAATACTTGTTGATTTTCTAAATTATCAGTTTTCCATAGGATTTTTTAGAAAAGAATATTTTACACCCAAAAATTAACTCCGTAATGAGACGTTAAATTGATGAAGGAAAAAGTCGAATTTACCCTGGAATTTGATCATAACATTAAAAGACGATTTTGCCCCTGGAAAATGAGTTAATTCAATTATGGCCGTTGGTTTGGCATTGTCTTCAACGACTAGTTTGAAGCCTTTATAAACTTCAAAATTGAAGAATCAAAAACCGTTTTTTTTTTTTTAAATTGAAAACTCCGCCACCAAATCACTCGATTTGGACTTAAGGGGAACAAATTAAACCCCCAGTTACCCTAGGTTCTTACAAGAAACGAATCTTCTGAATTCGAACCCAAAACCTGAAAGTCAGATCTTGAACCCTACAGTTATTCTCCTAAACCATAAACACCCAAAATCCATAATAATCCTTCATATATACTACTTAATAGATCCATTACAACAATAAGCACCCACAATTAAGGGTGTGCAAATCAGTTTCGGTTTTGATTTCGAATGGAATCGAAACTTATCCGGAAAAAATCAGTCATAATATTTCTGAGCCGAAACCTAAACAATTAAATAGGATATCCTATTTATTGGTTCCTAATCGGTTCCGGATTACCCTATTTTTCATTTTTAATATATTTTTTTGTTTCGTTTAAAAAAATATAATAACTGATAATTGATTTTGTTCCATTTAATGAATATACGTTTAATTTGAGATTTACATGGGGTGAATGTACATTATTTAATTAAAGGACTTAGACTTTCCTTAAATTTTTTAACCAAAATTTTTTTGATTTTATTACATGGAAACCTGTTCTAAAATTCGGATCCAGTTTTCACCACAGTAGAATCGAAATAGGACCGAAAAAATCGGTTTCTAACATTTTGGAACCGAAACCGACCCTAAAGGAATCTGTTTCGGTTTCGAAATTAAAAAATCAGTCCGGTTCCTTGCGATTCCAGGTAAAACCTACAACATAGAAGAGATGGTCCTTTTCAAGTTTTGGAGATGATTAATGATAATGCATACAAGCTAGATCTTCTAGGTGAGTATAATGTGTCTGCTACATTTAACGTGACAGACTTATCTCCTTTTAATATAGGAGTTGATTCGAGGATGAATCCTTTCGAGGATGGAGATAATGGCGTGATCTAGACAACACAATAAGAATCTACAGAGGGGGGAGATACAGTCAAGAGGAGTGATCCATTACATGTTTCAATTGAGCCTATTACAAGACAAAGAGCAAATATGATTAAAGAGGCAATGTCAGACCTAGCCCAACACATGATGACCGAATGTACTAAGTAGACGGGAGAAGTAGACTTGCATCATATGTGCTTTATAGAAGAGGGTCATAGACTGATTCATTTGATCCAAATATTAGAAGACCAAGCCCAGTTGTGAGGAAGCAGTTTCAAGCCCAATGGGTTTACGATTAGTCTTAGCGGGATTTGCGCGGTTTTCGTATTCTAACCATAATTTTCTCATATGATGTTCCATTTCGGTGATTCAAATTGCATTGGAAAGATACTCAGATATCTACAACTTTGTAGTTTACATAAAAGTCAAATTTCGGATCATTCTTGGTCAAATGTGGAAACAAATTATCCTTATAGATTTACGTGTTTCATATTTTAAGTTTAATTAATGTTTTGGTGGCATGGGCTGAACTTTAATATTATTTAAAGTCCATGTACGAAATTAGCTCTTATTTAGCTTGGGGATATTTTAGTCTTTGCATCTTATTAGGGTTTCTTGTGGAACTATTTGTTGGGGTTTTATGGGAGAATCCGGTAACGCAGCGGAAACGCGAAAAATCAAAATTTTCCGATTTCAAAATTTTTATTGAACCAATTAAATAAACTTATTTATTTAATTACCCAATTATCAAGTTCTGAAAAATTACACAAGAAACCAAATTTCTTGGTAATTACCGAATTGGCCCAAAACTTTGCAAATTGATCATTTTAGTCCAAAAATTGTCAAATATAATTTTGGATGATTCTAAATCAGTTCTAAAATGATTTTCAACATATCCAATACATCAAAATCAGATTGCAACAAAGATCCCAAACTTTAAGCAAATTGCCGAGAGGTCCCCAAATTTTCGGTTAATTATAATTTAGTCCATTTTGTTCAAAACATGCTAAGATCAGATCCAATCAACCCAAAATTTTACATGCATCATATACACTCCATAATACATCACATGTATGAAAAGCCTCAAATTGGAGTGGGTTAAGAATCCTAATTTTTCAATTTCATCAAATTGAGCAATTTTACCAAATCTTTAAAATCCAACACTTTAGTTCATTCTTCACAACACCAAACAAGTCTCACCATTTTGAAATAACTCTAGAACAATTCTAGATCGCCAAAGAGTTGATCAACAACTCTAGAATGGCAACTTGATTTCCAAAGAATCAAAAGTAAGCATTTGAAATCATTTCAAGCTTACTTACATGCATATTTCTTTCATTCAAGTTCACAACAAATTAAACACAAACTATAAGAGTAGAGAGAACATCAAAACAACACAAAATGATGCCAAACATGTTAGAAACAATTTCCATGTTGAAGACTTTAAAGAAATACTTACAAAAACAAGAATTTTCAAGCTTTCTTCTTTAGGCCTTCAAGCTTTCCTCTCAACTTCTTTTGTATTTCATTTGTGTCTAATGAACTTGTTAAACCCTAAAAATGAAACAAAACAATATATACCTCCTCCAAATTTAGCCTTGGCCGAATTTGGTGTAGTATAAATATCTAGATATTATTTTTTGTTTCATTTAAAGTTACTTTATCAATTTGCAAACTTTATCATTACACATTTAATGAAAATTCATAAGTCAACAAAAGCAACTCAAAAATATAACAATTATATTCATTTTAGGGTGTTGGCCGAAAATTACAATAATAAAAGGAAATTGATATTTTTCAATTTTTAACAATTAAAACAAATATCTTAAGAAGTCAAACTCAATTTGACAACCATTTCCTTTAATGTATATGTCAACAATATACACTTATAATCATTTCCTAACTTTATCATTTGGTAAGATATTTATATTTTAATTATATTAATTATTTAACAATTAAATAATTAATCAATTAATTAAATACAAATATCTCAAATATATGTATTATATTTACTTTAAATATCTCAAATACATATATAAATGATATATGTCAAATAGCTTTATTTGATAATTTATTAATGTGTATTTAATAATATCATATATTAAATACAAATACACATTAATTAGGAAATGACGGTTCGTCACATTTGCATGTATTTTTCGTTTAACGTTTAAACGATTTATAAATAATCACCATTATTTATAAAAGTCGCCCTAGTGCTCTACGAGTATATTTCATTAGTGAGACTCTCTAGATTCAGGTATATCCGTCACAAATCTAATTTCGTGTCCATAATTTACCCACCCGTAAATTATGACGACCACATATAAACTAGTTCGATGTCATTGCATACATATAATCCCTCCGTCACATGTATCCGAATAATCCCAGAGATGTAGATTTAAACGTCAAATCTCTATAGGTATTATCCCGTCGACGATTCTATTAGCAATCTATAAATAACATTCGGAACTCATTTCCGAAGTATACTATGGCCATAGATTTAACTGATTGCTAATCACATATGGACTACATATGCTATGTACACAGAACTGACGGATCCTATCTTGATACACACATGATATCTTGAGGATCGGTCCACACCCAACGAACAGGCGGAGGTCTGATCTAAATAAATCGGTGACGTGACTGTCATCTAAGTGTGGAAGATGTCTCATACATCCACTGATCCACATTGGTATCTCAAGTCGAATGACCACTATGATACTCAACCCGAGAAAATTATTATTGACGTTGGTGTACCATTTACTAAGAATCTTCGGTGAGTCGTTCGGTGTTTATCCACTATAAACACCTACACGTCTATACGAGTCTCCCAAGACTCATGGTTCATTGGGATAAACCATCATACCAAGTCTCGATATACGACATGTACTGGTCTCAACTAGGGATGACAATTTTACCCGCAAATCTGCAAACCCGTAAAAACCTGCCCGAATGGGTAGGATTTGGTAAATATATTAGTGGGTGCGGTGCAGGTTTGGTAATTTAAAGCAGAACCCGCTGCGGGTGCGGTACATGTTTGGTATTTAAGAAAAAAATACGGGTATCCGCATACCCGTAATATTATTTTTTATTAATTAATATTTTTAGGACAATATAAAAAAACTTTCATATAAAAACAACTAACAAAACCTAAACCTAAAACACTAATCCATAGTTCCACACTCCCACTCAGCCGCAGCCCGCAACCTGGCCAACTGAAGATTTTCTGCATGACTATTATTGTTTTTTTTAATCACACTTGTTAATAAAATTATAATACAAAAATTTGGATTAAGTTCACATGATCAGAAACGGGAGAGGAGCAAAATAAGCTAGTGTTTGCTGCAACTTCAGTAACTTTCATGTTTCTTCATTACACTTACACCACTTGAGCCTTGTAAACATCAATTTCATTACACTTAGCATAAAAAAATATGAACAAAGGTTGGTGATTACTTTTTAGCTTATTGTCGATTGAGTTGGCTAACTTAGATCATTATAATTATGAAGGGAAGAACTCGTTTTAATTATGTTTATATGAAAAAATAAACATATGGTACTGAGTCTTTCATACATTTTGTTATCTATGTACTGTATATACATACATTGCATGTTGTATATGTCAAATGAAAAACAAATGTGAAAACTACAGCTAGCAATTAAAAATAAATTATTTAATTAAAAAAATTATATTATTAAGAACACAAAGTAATTCAATATTTTAAAAACCCGCAAAAAATCCGTTGGGTACCAATGCGGGTTTGGTAATTTATTTTTATATGCGGTGCGGGTTTGGTAATGAAAATTAAAACCCGCAACGGGTATGGTGCGGGTTTGGTAATTTATTTACATATGCGGTGCGGGTTTGGTAATGGAAAACCCGCACCATACCCTACCCACTACCATCCCTAGTCTCAACAGATTTGACTAACCGACCCGTGTTAGTAAATCTTGACCAGGAACTATGTTTGATAATATACATTTAGCAGTGTCACTTCCCAATGTCAATTACAAACTAATTTTGTAACTGTGTACTGCATTATATATTATCGGGCCTTTGTCTAATATATAGATATCACTAAACCACATTTAGTTTCAATTTAATCGTAATCAGATCAAATATGTATATATAAACAAGAGGTGCAACCATAAAAGAGTAATATTATGGAAAAAAAAGATTGTTCATATTCATGAATCAGACATAAATACGGTCCAGATTGGCGCTCTGAGCACCAACCCCAAGACTATTTAAGCATTTTATTTTCATTAATGAAGACAGAATATTTAAACTAAAAATTTAAGCAATTCGTGTGTTTGTGAGAAAAATGATTCTTCTTGTTCAGTGATTGAACAAATAACTTATCAAAAGAGTGACGACCTTTGTGGCGTTCTTGCTAGGAAAAAACTATCGGGATCCTACAAGGATTCTCAATGGCAGGTTTCTTGGGGGGCTTTGCGCATATCTTGGAAGGATTTTTTTTTTTTTTACAAAATCACAATTCGAGGTTTTGGGGGCTTAGTTCTCTTTCGTGGGGTTTCCTTGACTTCATGTTTAAGGGGTTTCTCATCATAACATTTCACGTCTCACAGTTTACGTGTCATGATTCACGGTCCATGTTTCATGATTACCAAGTCACGCTTCATGGTTACAATTCATGTTTATAGTCCAAAATTCATATTTTTCACGTGTCATGTTTATAGCGTAAGTTTTCACGTACCATGTTTACAGTCTATATTTTATAGTTTACAACTCATATTTCATGGCTCACAGTTACAGTACATAAGTTATAATTTAAATTCAAGAATTACAATTTATGATTCATACTTCAAGATTTATATGTGTTTCAAGGATTAAGAATCATATGTTTAAGCGTACGTTTTATATTGTTAAGTTTTCAAATTGGAGATAACTTAATGTTTTCAAGTTAAGTCTACATGCGTGTTATGTCACATGACCATGACCTTGCAAGTTTATGTTCTATCATTTTACATTGAATAAAGCTCGTTCTTTTATGTTATATTATTTTATATTTCATTTACATCGTTCACTCACTAGGTCGTTTATACGACTTACCCTCATTATTCAGTTTTTGTGTTGCAAGATCTCATACATGCATAGGCAAAGCTTTGGAGAAGATGGATACCAACTGCAGTCATTAGGAACACGGTATCAGAGATCCATATATTTATATATTTATCAAGATATGCCATGAGGCAAAATGATGCTTGCACGTATATATTACATTGTATTAAGCATTGATTTAAAACCCGGATCGGCTCGGTCGGTCTGAGCGGTTGACCAGTGGACTGGTCCTCTGGCCGGTCCGGTGTGCCCCTTAACCCGTCTTTCCAAGACCCGACGACCCGGTTGGTCACGGTTCAGCCATTTTTTTCACTTTTTCTTTTTCTTTTTCAATTTTTCAATTTCTTTTTAAATTATTAATTTTGATATTTTTTATATTTTTTTGTAAAAATAATAAAAATATAGTTAAAACACTGACCTCGAGTCTGTAAGTGTTCCTAGAACATGCCAAGATCGTCTAAGAGTGATTTGTGTGAGAATAAAATCAAAAGAGTTGCGGAAAATACTCACATTGATCAGATGAGTTCAAAACTTTTTATGCATTTCGGTCGAAGCTCCAAGTCCTTCTTGAGTGTTTCCAACACTTGGGTGAGTATCCCTATCACCTTGTTTAACTCCAAATGTGCTAGCATTTACAAATTTTGAAGAACAAAATTTGCCCTCCAAGGTTATGAGACAATCGGCCATGAGAGAGTAATGGGAGAAGAGAAAGTTTGGTTGCTGTGAATAGTGAATTCTAACACTTCCAAAGTTGACCAAATAAATATATAGTAAGGTTGAGTGTTGGAATAAGTTTGAGTGTGTTATAAGTAAAGTCATGCTTTCTTTCAAAAAATCAAACTCATGAATTTAAGCCTAACCACTTCCATCAAATGTCTAACATGTGATGTAAGTAAAGTGGGTCCCACCACTTTTAGATTCAAAATTAAGTCGGCTAACTTAACACGCAACTTCGCTCGGGCCCGGGTTCGTTTAATTTCGAATTAAACGAATTTGCTGTTGCGACTTAATTAAATCCAATTTAATTAAATAATAATGCCTCGCAATATTATTACGTAAGTCGCTTACGAATTAATTCTAAATTAATTCGTTCGCTAGAATTAAAATCCAATTTAACTCCGCTTTGAAATCCGATTTCATTTAATATATCTAATATATTATTTTAGCCCAATTTAAATAAATGAAATAGTAAAATCTAATTTCACTATTAAATTTACTTTAACGATTAATTCTAAATTAATCGCATTCTCTCTTCTCGACAAATTTAACCCAGATAAATTCTCGACGCAATTAATCCCAGATTAATTCTTTCTATTTTAATTAATCCCAGATTAATTTATTGCTGTAATTAATCCCAAATTAATTTTCTCTCTCATAATTAATCCCAGATTAATTCTGTTCGAGTCAAACATCATCGGTGAATCTTTGGGAGGTGACCCAAGAGATCTCTAGATATGTTGCAGTAAATACGGTCATCTGACTATCTGAATAGGTGCATACCCGGTAACACGTTCTCACCGATTTACAAGACATGGTTGGCTTCTAGTAAAGCATCGTGCCTACTCAATTCTCCAGAAATATTCTTTAAAGGAATATGTAATCTTTGTCAGGCGTAGTATACGTAGTATTGGGTATTACGATCCAGTATCGAATTTCACATGCTAGGCCTGAGGCTGGAATTGTGTCTGCCCCGTAAGAATCATATATCGGATCTCTGGTAACTAGTCTCTATAATCGGATAATCATGACCTTGTCATATTATCCCGATAGCTGCAGCATACAAGAGTACCAGTTCCGTATCATGCATGATCATCATCTCCATATGACTGAAGTGATACTTCCATCTTGACATCACATCCAATACACTACGATTCTCAGTATACCCAGAAGAGGCGTACACATAATATGTTAAAGCCTCTGACGACCAAAACCAAAGTATACTGATTGTCCCAAATATTAGCGATGCAAGTCTCAGTTAAGACCAAATACACCTACCCTGATTCGGATTCCCATAGACACATAGTCATACTACCAATGGGATTCCGAGGGGTCTATCCAGAGCGAAGCTGTTTCCATATCATCGGTAAACAGAACCTAATATTACATTTGCATGAGTATCCAATACCCAAATATATGAGAACTATGCCCTTACGCTTCCATAACACGCACAAGTGTAATACTAGCCTATTCCGCATTATTGATGTCCAGTCTCGATAATACTACGACTAGAGATATTTAATGATTAAACCTTACGTGAATTAATATTGTCTCATATCTTATTAATCCGGTACTAATCATATGGACTTTTATCATTTATATATCCAGGTAATCCAATTACAAATGATAAAAGAGCAATTTCCTTTGTCACATAGTTAATTTGTACAACAACACCATGTTCTGTACAAATAATGATGCTATGGGTCATAATTGTCCAACAATCTCCCACTTGGCCTATAGCCAATCACTCAAGTGTCTTACACTTGAACTATGTACGGGTCACTCAAACTTCTGCTGAGAAACAGCTTTCGTCAGCGGATTTGCAATGTTATCATCTAATGCATTTTATTCGATCATCACATCGCCACGATGTATGATCTGACGAATCAGATGAAATAGTCGAAGTATATACTTGGATCGTTGATGAGACCACGGTTCCTTAGCCTGCGCTGTAGCCCAGCTCAGCTGCTAACAGAACTACTCCTAATCCAATTAGGATTATATAGATCCAAAATGCTTCTT
>SKCR01042463.1:0-57108 GCA_019454045.1 Zanthoxylum bungeanum
TATCCTGATTAAGTCAAATTAAGTCCAACCAGCCATATAGGCTGTAATATTTGTCCATAATCCAGCCATAGAGGCGGTACCAAAATAAATTTACCAACCGACCAATCTGGCGGTATCCTTGATTAATCAGGTTTAAACCAACAGAAAATAAATTTACCAACCGACCAATATAGCGGTTTCCTTTATTAAGTCAGGTTCAAACCAGATTAAATTAAATTGCCAACCGACCAATATAGCGGTATCCTTTATTAATCAATATTTTAATTAGTAAATATATTATTTTTAAGGGAGATTAAACTAAATAGCAACAGTAAAAGATTTACCTTTCACCATAGCTGGGGAAATTACCTCCTCATGGTAAATAGTAAAAACTGTAAAAAATAAAGAAAGTAAACTATTATTATTACAAAAAGTAATTAAAATTAAATTACAAAAGTAAAAAAATTAAAAACTAAATTTTTTTAGAGAGAGAAACTCTCTTTACACGGAATTTGGAGAGAGAGAATGGTACACTGAAATCTGAAATTTCGCGCTCTATTTATAGGAAAATTTTTCACTGTTCGGGCGTCGCGACGCCAAGGACCTCAGCGTCGCGACGCTGGATTTTGTCGACGTGGCACGATGAGGAGGCGACACGTAGCAAGGCGGCTGACTGTTTAAAGCGACACGTGTCATGGCGGCTAAGACTCAATTATTATGCTGACGTCATTGGTGACGTGTCACTGTTCATGACGTCATTGGTGACGTCATGATGATGTGGCGTGCTGATGTGGCGATGACGTGGCGCGGCGTGTGTTGCAATTGTCGGCACAATAGGATTTCGACACGTGGCGACACGTGTCACGCTGTGATTGGCTGATGCTGACGTGGCATGACACATGGCAAAGTTGACTCGTTGACCGCTGACATGGCTGATGACGAGGCGACACGTGCCAAGTCAGAGTGTCGGCAGCATATGATGTTGACACGTGGCACGGCGCACGTTAGCAGATTCGTTGTGATGATGACACGTGTCACGGCGCACGTTAGCAAAGTCAAAACTTCTCAAATTCTGATCTGTTGACCTGGTGCACGTTAGCAGATTCGGCGCATGCTAGGCGTCGCGACGCGCAAGGCTTCAGCGTCGCGACGCTGAAATGACGATTTTGCCCTTTTTGTCCAGTTTTTCCTGTTTTGCTCCAAATCACCTCCAGATTGTCCTGAAACTTTATTTATCTACAAAATAACATAAAACACATCAAAATATTCACAAAACTCAAGAAACTATACAAAATATAAGGTTAAATGAGTGGGAAATAGTGATATAAATACCACTCATCAATTAGTCCGGTTTAAACCATATTAAAATTAAATTACCAACCGACCAATATAGCGGTATCCTTGATTAGTCAGGTTTAAAATAGTGAATATATTATTTTTAAGGGAGATTAATCTAAATATCAATAGTAAAAGAATTACCTTTCACCCTAGCTGGGGAAGTTACCTCCTCATGTGAATAGTAAAAACTGTAAAAAGTAAAGAAAGTAAATTACTATTATTAAAAAAAGTAATTAAAATTATTACAAAAGTAAAAACTAAAAATTAAAGCAAAACTTAGAGAGAGAAGAACTCCCTATTTACATAAAAGAAATGGGAGAGAATGGTACAACAAATTCTGAAATCTCGAGCTCAATTTATAGGCGCGGGTAAGCTTCCAGCGTCGCGACTCCAAGGCCTTTGGCGTCGCTACGCTGGAACAGTGATGCGTGGCACGCTGAGGGCTTGACACGTTCCGAGGCGGCTAAGAGGATAAGGCGACACGTGGCGTGGCGGCTAAGAGCTCAATTATTATGCTGACGTGGCGCTGACGTGGCAAGGCGGCTGAGATCAATTGTCGGCACCGTAGGATTGTGACACGTGTCACGCTGTGATTGGCTGATGCTGACGTGGCATGTCGACTCGGTTGACTATCTGATGTGGACGATGACGTGGCACGACGCGTGGCATAGTTGACTCGTTGACCGATGACGTGTCGATGACATGGATGACACGTGGCACACGTGTCAATTGAGAGTGTCGGCACCGTAGGATGATGACACGTGGCACGGCGCACGTTAGCATATCGGTTGTGATGGTGACACGTGGCACGACGCATTTTAGCAAAGTCAAACTTCTCAAATTCTGACCCGTTGACCCGGCGCACGTTAGCAGACTCCGGTGCAAGTTAGACGTCGCGACGCTAAAGGCTTGGGCGTCGCGACGCGGGAAATGACCAAAATGCCATTTTTTGCCAATTTTCATAGTTTTGCTCCAAATCACCTCCAGAATGTCCTGAAACTTTATTTATCTACAAAATAACACAAAACACATCAAAATATTCACAAGACTCAAGAAACTATACAAAATATTAGGATAAATGAGTGGGAAATAGTGATAGATTTATCACTCATCACACCCCCAAACCTAACATTTTGCTAGTCCTCGTGCAAAACATAAAATAACATAAATAATTTAACTAAGCCACTTTCGTAGGGATCACGGTTGCATTTAGCATATGTAACAAGCCTTTAAACCCCTAGGTGTCCCTAGTGGACGAGTTGTAGTCTCGTGAGGGTTTACAGCAATGATACCCACAAACATTTTACAAAGTAAAAAGGTATTAAAACTAATGCACACAAAAGCAAAAAGACAAGTGAAAAGAGAATAAAGAAGTTAGTGACTAATCAGGTGAAACTTCTACTCCAAGTTACTAGTTGTTTTGTTTCTTTCTAAATTACCGAATAAGTAAATTCTCCGATCATTTTTACCATTCTTCATAAACACAGCCAACATAATATTAAACAACTCATTTTTGCCCACAGCAGTCATAAGTGCAGTTGATAAGAGAGTAATATTTTTATCTTAAAGTTCTATCAGATTTCACACCTTTTTGTAGCAATGGAATAATTTTTTCTCATTTTCTGATTTTTCTTTGATTTTTCTTTTCTATTTTTTATTTATATACAATACCTTCCGTCTATGTAGCGAGTGTTGGGTCGGTGGCTCCCAAACCAGTTGGTTTTAAGGCACTAGGTGTTAAGACACCCCTACGGACTTAATTACTCAGACTTCAGATATATATATATTTGCAGCATCTTTGATCCATGTAGCGAGCTTTGGGCCAGTGACTCCCAAACCAGTTGGTTTTAGGGCACTAGGTGTTAAAATACCCTTACAGACTTAATAACTCGGATCTCAGACGTTTTTTTTTTTTTTTTACTCCACTGCTTTTTGAGATGCTTCCTCCAATTAAACTAGAACACTGAATATTACAAACTTTTCAATTTTAGCTCATGTCCGTATGTTTCCATGTATGTTGATAATACCTGCCAACCGAGCATAAGAAGATCCATTTTAGTCAGTGTTAAGGAGAATTTACAAATTAAATAATTTAAAATGAAATAAATAAAAATTAACTTGTTCCGAAATAGGTTGGAGATACGTCTCAAGAGTAGAAATTCCTTACTCGGCTATCTCTTACCAATTTTACCTTTATAGTCAAAACAAAAACACAAAATATTTTTGTAATTTTTGAAAATTTTTCAATTTTTTTGTATTTTTAGAAAAAATTTGGAACAAAAACAAAAAATAACATACAACTAAAAACAAGATATTAATCAACTAATTTCCTCCCCCAAACCTAAATGAGACATTGTCCCCAATGTCTTAAACAATAGAAGAAGAGTTTAGAAAATAATACCTGGTTAGCTGAAAATCTACAGGAAATTAAAGGTTAAGATCCAGATTAATCCGACGTCTCTTACCACGATCATCCTCGGACCAATTTATCTTTGAAATGATAGGGTCAACTTTTGGTTCATAGGCTATGAGTTGGTCAATTAGATCTGGAGCAGTTCTAGCAGTAAATAGGAGTTCTTTTAAAGGTTTTGATATGAACCCATTTCTCCGAGCATCATCAAGAAACACACAAAGAAAATCATAAAACCCATCAATGTTGTACAGCCCAATTGGTTTCTGGTGTATGTTCAGGTTCGCCCAAGATAGTACAATAAAAATTTCCTCCAATGTGCCCAAGCCACCTGGCAAAGCAATAAAAGCATCAGCACAGTTAATCATTTCACTAGTCGTTCAGACATACCTGGTACGATCAGTTCCTATCCGTTTGATGGTTAAATAAGATTTGCCTCTGCCAAGGGTTTTGGGATGATTCCCAAAACGTGACTGCCTCCTTCCTGTGCGGCCTTTGAAACAATCCCATTAGTCCAAGATTGTCTCCGCCATATATTAAGTGCATATTCCTTGCAGCTAAGACTCGACCCAATTCTTGTGCTACTTCTATGTATTGTGGTTTAGTACCAACAGTGCTACTGCAAAACACACAAATGTTTTCAACTCGTCTTCTTGAAGTGGCTTCCATTTTTTTTTACTCTGGATGTCTTCAAAAGTGCAATGATGAGTTGAATTTATAATACCTGAAAATGGTGAGTAAAAATAGCACAAGTATCTTCCAAAGGACGATTAGTAGCAAAATAGTAAAATAGATCGTGATAGTCAACAAGATCTGGATCCTGTCGGAGAAAATAAAAGAAAACAACAAAACAAATCACAATTATTAGGAAAAGACAAAGAGATATAATATGTACAAGAATTTACAGCTTGATTAACGTCTATGCGTCAGGACAAGCTTCCCATCCAATTTTCTTAAAAATTGGCAAACAGGGTCTTTTTGAGTCAGATTCCCGAGACTTAACAGTTGTCTATCTTTTTGAAATTGTGTATGTAATTTGCGAATGGCTATATGAACATATCCACTGGGATGCGTCTCAAGAGTTGAAGATATATCATCTAAAGACTCCTTACTCAAGCCATCCCTAATGAATTTAATTTTGTCTCCGCGATTATCAGACACCATTCCTAAAGAACGACAACGAGTATTGCAATTCCATCGTGCACATTTGTAACAAACACCCATTTGCTTAGCTCTTCGTTTCTTTGCATAGGTGCTTCTTCCAAAACCAGGCAGATGTGAAATAAAAGAGTCAGAAGACTCACCTGCCAATCGGACTCGTACTTCAATTACCCAACGAATATCATTAGGAACACCATGGATTGTTAGTAACCTCATCCGTTCCAAGCGAGTTTTGTAGAGTTTTATCAGAGATTTTTGAGGGAGAGAAGGAAATTGCTTGTGAAGATTTGCGAGAGCTTCTTCCATTTTGAAATGCCTTAATCTGCAAAAACTAAACACACAAAATTAAATCACTCCAAATCACAATATATACAAGATTTGCATGGGTTGCCTCCCTGCGAGCGCTAAGTTTAAAGTCGTCAGCTAGACGTGACTTCTCGAACGTTAGGCTGGATCTGAAAGTGTGACACTTTCTTTTTGTCGCTCAAATGATTCTCCCCAGTAGTGCTTGACACGCTGACTGTTAACCTTGAATGTGTTGTTGGTGTTAGGTTCCAGTAACTCAACAGCTCCATAAGGTAAAACCTGAGTGATCACAAATGGACCTGACCACCTAGATTTCAACTTTCCAGGGAAAATTTTCAATCTTGAGTTGTACAATAACACCTGCTGCCTTGGTTCCAACTATATGTGCACTATTTTTCGGTCATGCCATTTTTTGGCCTTTTCCTTGTACAATTTGGCATTCTCATAAGCCTGTAAGCGAAATTCCTCCAATTCGTTAAGTTGGTGAAGTCTTTTCTCTCCTGCAGCTTGTGAATCAAAATTCAACTTCTTCACTGCCCAGTACGCCTTGTGTTAAAGCTCAACTGGTAGATGGCACACTTTCCCAAACACCAATTGATATGGGGACATACCAATGGGTGTCTTGTAAGCTGTCCGGTAGGCCCATAATGCATCATCTAGTTTTGTTGACCAGTCCCTCCTTGTTGATCCAACGGTCCTTTCTAGGATTCTCTTGATCTCCCTGTTTGAAACCTCAACCTGTCCATTTGACTGTGGATGGTAAGCAGTGGCAACTTTGTGAGTAACTCCGTATTTGGATAGGAGTGCATCGAAGTATTTGTTGCAGAAATGAGAGCCACCATCACTGATAATTGCCCGAGGTGTTCCAAACCGAGTGAAAATGTTCTTTTTCAGGAATTTGATCACGACTTTTGAATCATTGGATGGCAATGCAATTGCTTCGACCCATTTGGAGACGTAATCTACAGCAACCAGGATGTACAGATTTCCGAATGATGGAACAAAGGGTCCCATGAAATCAATACCCCATACATCGAATATCTCCAAATCTAGAATGTTTTGCAACGGTCCTTCGTTTCTCCTGGAAATATTTCCCATTCTCTGGCACCTGTCACATTGAAAAGCAAAAAGATAAGCATCTTTAAAAAGAGTGGGCCAGAACAAACCTGATTGTAGGAATTTGGCTGCAGTTTTGTTTCCACTGAAGTGTCCGCCATATGATGATGAATGACAGTGTTGCAAAACACTGTTGATTTCCTCATGTGGAACACATCGTCTCAGTAGTTGATCAGCACACCGTTTGAACAGGTACGGTTCATCCCAGACATAGTGTTTGACTTCTTTGAAGAACTTCTTCCGTTGCTGAGTTGTCCATTCCAACAGCCATTTTCCTGTCACAATGTAGTTGACATAGTCAGCATACCAAGGGACTTCCTGTTGTTTCATGGCAAAAAGCTGTTCATCTGGAAAAGTTTCTTTGATTGACAATTCTTTGTCAACTGTTTCTCCATTCTCGAGCCTCGATAGATGATCTGCCACCTGATTCTCTGTTCCTTTCCTGTCTCAAATTTCTACATCGAATTCTTGCAAAAGAAGTATCCAACGAATCAATCTGGGTTTGGCATCTTTCTTTGTGATCAGATATTTGATTGCTGAATGATCTGTGTAGACCACTACTTTGGGACCTAGCAGATAGGAACGGAATTTGTCAAAAGCGTACACAACTGCGAGCAACTCTTTTTCGGTGGTTGTGTAGTTGAGTTAAGCTTCATTCAAAGTTCTGCTGGAGTAGTAAATTGTGTGGAAAATCTTTGCTTTGCGTTGTCCCAAAACTGTACCTACAGCAAAATCACTAGCATCACACATTACCTCAAATGAAAGGGTCCAGTCTGGTGCTACTATGATGGGAGCAGAGACCAGCTTCTGTTTTAAGATTTCAAAGGCTTCCTGGCATTCTTTGGTGAAGTTGAAAGGCACATCCTTTTCCAAAAGATTGCATAGAGGTTTAGCAATCTTGGAAAAGTGACCGGCGTAAACACACACGTATAACGCAAGCGCACGTATCGTTCAAGTAGTATAAAAATATCGATCCCACGAGGACTTAATTCCTACTGTTGTTATTAATTATTGAATCTATTTATTTACAGATATCTAATTATAGGGAGAAGGGAATTGATTGCTTTGATTGGTTGAATGTGGAATTGCTTAATAAAAATAAAATAAACAAAAGAAAATACTAAGGAAAATAAATAAAAAGACTTAAAAGATCTAGGGTCGTGATTCCACACAATACAGTTAAAAAGATGAATTGACTCTCTTATTTATGTGTAATAAATTAATTTGTTAACCTGGAACACGATGATATGCAAAAGCCTCTTCCGATGGTCAGACGCAAATACCCAGTATAATCCAATTGAACCATATTCCTATGTCAACCACATTACCTGGATTCATTAATTTTAAGTTCCAATTATGGCTACCCCCGCCCGACAGGTATATTCCTATCCTGTAAGGAAATCTATTAAAAGGGTTATCTATCCTCAAGGAAGATCGTGGGCTATTGAATCTAAGGCTGAAACCTAAAATCCCTATGTCTAGTTCATTTTAGATTTTCCCCATCAATCTTATTAATTGCCAATTAACAAGACGCATTAAGTTTAAGACTCAATAAACAAACTAAAGAACTACCCATAAAAAGAAAATCAATTATTAAGTGTGTATATTGTGTTTCATCACTTCCCTAGAATAAAAATAAAATGCTGGGGGTTGGGGATCCACTTTTACTATTTATAATTTAGATATCTCTCTTAATATAATACAGAAATTAAACATGATATTACCGACCAGCCATAAAGGCGGTATTCTTTATTAAGTCAAATTAAGTCCGACCAGCCATAAAGGCGGTAATAGTATTTGAACATAAACCAGCCATATAGGCGGTAATTACCTGTCACCTAAAGACCAGCCATATAGGCGGTGCCACATTATGTCAAATAAATAAAACCAGCCATTAAGGCGGTAATCTTTTATATTTTGAATTAGAATTTCCATATTATATTTAAAGGAGATTAATCTAAATTAAAATAATAAAAGCTTCACCTTATCCCCAGCGGTAAATTAACTACTAAACATTAAAGAAATGTAGAAGAAGAGAACTAATATTACTGAAAATTAAAAGACATAAAATAAAAATATTATTTATATATACAAAAATAGATGCTTCCTATAAAATCAGGGAGAATTTCCCGAGGAGAGCATGAAGAAAAATGAATCTGGCGGCCTCCTTTTATAGGCTGATTTTGGTCCAGCGTCGCGACGTTGAAAATGCACTAGCGTCGCGACGCTGGCAACAGTTCACGCGGAGTCCACGCGGGTTTGACCACGCGTCTGTCGGCAGCAATAATTGAGCCACGTGTCACGCTGTGGATGGCTGGCGATACGGTCGAATATCAGGACGACACGTGGCAGGCGCTGATAGGTGGGAATTTCGGTCCAATAGCAGCTTGACACGTGGCGGCACCTGATTCGTCAATAATTCGGTCCAATGGTGAGACGACACGTGGCACGCGCTTGGTTTGGTCCAATCAGATGTTAACACGTGGCGGCAGGCGCACGTTAGTAGAACCGTTGTGATGGTGACACGTGTCACGGCGCACGTTAGCATGATCGGCGCACGTTAGCAAGTTTTGACCAATCAGATTTCGACACGTGGCACAAGGCGCAAGTTAGCAAGTCCGGCGCATGCTGGGAGTCGCGACGCGCAAGGCTTTAGCGTCGCGACGCGAAAGAGACGAAAATATTCCTGTTGACGCATTTTTGTCCGGCTTTGCCTCAAATTGCCTCCAGTGCTTTCCAAACTTTATTTATCTGCAAAATAACAACAAAACACATCAAAACGTTCACAAGACTCAAGAAACTATACAAAATATAAGGTTAAATGAGTGGGAAATAGTGATATAAATACCACTCATCACACCCCCAAACCTAACATTTTGCTAGTCCTCGAGCAAAACATAGAATAACATAAATAAATTAACTAAGCCACTTTCGTAGGGATCACGGTTGCATTTAGCATATGCAACAAGCCTTTAAACCCCTAGGTGTCTCTAGTGGACGAGTTGTAGTCTCGTGAGGGTTTACAGCAATGATACCCACAAACATTTTTACAAAAGTAAAAAATTAGTTAAAACTAATGCACACAAAAGCAAAAAGACAAGCGAAAAGAGAATAAAGATGTTAGTGACTAATCAGGTGAAACTTCTACTCCAAGTTACTAGTTGTTTTGTTTTATTCTAAATTACCGAATAAGTAAATTCTCCGATTATTTTAACCATTCTTCATATACACAGCCAACAAAATATTAATCAACTCATTTTTGCCCACAGCAGTCATAAGTGCAGTTGATAAGAGAGTAATATTTTTGTCCTAAAGTTCTTTCAGATTTCACACCTTTTTTATAGCAATGGAATAATTTTTCTCATTTTTCTGATTTTTTCTTTGATTTTTCTGAATTTTGACTTTTTATTTATATACAATTCCTTTCGTCTATGTAGCGAGCTTTGGGTCGGTGGCTCCCAAACCAGTTGGCTTTAGGGCACCAGGTGTTAAGACACCCCTACGGACTTAATTACCCAGACTTCAGATATATATATATTTGCAGCATCTTCGATCCATGTAGCGAGCTTTGGGTCAGTGACTCCCAAACCAGTTGGTTTTAGGGCACTAGGTGTTAAAACACCCTTACAGACTTAATAACCCGGATCTTAGATACTTTATTCTTGTACATCAGAATATATTTTTTTTTTTTTTTTACTCCATCACTTTTTGAGATGTTTCCTCGAATTTAACTAGAGCACTGAATATTACAAACTTTTCAATTACAGCTCATGTCCGTATGTTACCATGTATGTTGATAATACCTGCCAACTGAGCATAAGAAGATCCATTTTAGTCAGTGTTATGGAGAATTCACAAATTAAATAATTTAAAATGAAATAAACAAAAATTAACTTGTTTCAAAAATTGGTTGGAGATACGTCTCAGGAGTGGAAACTCCTTACTCGGCTATCTCTTACCAATTTCACCTTTTTAGTCAAAATAAAAACACAAAAACACAAAATATTTTTGTAATTTTTGAAAATTTTCCAATTTTTTTTGTATTTTTCGAAAAAAATTGGACTAAAAATAAAATTAACACACAAACTAAAAACAAGGTACTAATCAACTAATTCCCTCCCCCAAACCTAAATGAGACATTGTCCCCAATGTCTTAAACAATGGAAGAGTTTAGAAGGTAATACCTGATTAGCTGAAATTTTACAGGAAAAATTACCGATTGAAATTTATGTCCAATTTACGTTTTTTTACCACGATCGATAATTGACCATTTTTTAGTGAAAATTTCGACAGAGTCTCCTCTAAAAACTCAAAATTTCCCCAAATCCATCCTAAAACTAACACTTCAAAAATCACCACAATGTCAAACTTCGCCCCCAATTCCACGAATCAAACTATCAACAATCCAACACTTCGTAATCCAATTCTCGCAATGGCAAGTCATAATCAACCAAATCACCGAATTCAATCCCAATTACCAAATCAAAATTTTTTATCAAATTATTACCGTAACTTCAGTTTTGATTTTGGCAGTGGTGGTACTCTCGGTAGGGAATCGGTGAAGGAAGGACTCAGTTACGGTAATGAAGGTCTCGGCAATGGCTTGGATCTGTTTTGGTGATGTCTCGGTTCCGGTCTTGGGTATTGGCTTCTTGGCAGTAGGTTGGTTGCAGTGCTAGAGAGACACGGCAGTGGCTTGGTGGATTCGGTGAGTGGTGACTGTGATGATTCTTGGTGATGTTGGTGCGGTTGGTGGGTCGTAGTTGGCTTGGCAGTGGCGGGTTCGCGGCTAGTGGTGTCTCGGCTGGTGGATCTCTCGGTGATGGTGACTTGACACGGCTCAGTTTCGGTTTGTTCTTGGCTCGGCGAAGGTTGCGGTTGTGGTCAGTTCGGTCTCTATTTGGGTGGATCTCGGCGATGGCTCTCGGTTTTGTTCGGTCGTGAGTGGTTGATGAAGATCGGTTTTGACTCGGCGAGGAAAGGGCTCGGTCACGGCAAGGGTGGTTGGTTCGGTTCTGGTTGCTCACGGTGTGGATCTTGGTTGGCGAAGACTCGGTCACGGCAAGGGTGGTTCACGGTCGGTCTGTGTTTGCCTCGACTTGCTCTCGGTTTGGTAGATCTCGGCTTGTGTTGGCTGGTTCGGTTTTGGTGAAGGTTGCGGCTGTTGAAGGTGTTTGAGGAAGAAGAAGAAGTAAAAATGAGATCTGTGGTGCCTCTGCTTATGTCTCTGATTTCGAGTCAGCGTCGCGACGCCAAAAATTGCCTAGCGTCGCGACACTAGGTTCTTTAGGGTTTTGATTCGGGTTTTTTTTTTTTTTTTTTTTTTGGCAAAATCATGTCTTGCGACGGATAAATCCATAAGGACGCCTCTCAAGAGGTGACTCCTTACTCGGCCGTCTCTTCTGGATTGACTTTGTATCTTCATGATTTTGTCAAATTTTTATTTTGAAAATCCCGCTTGCACTGCCTTTCTTGTTCTGAAAAATTCCGTTTTTATTTTTCCTGCAAAACTAAAACACAAAATTAAAAAGTTCACATAAAATATAAAAAAATAAATTACATCAAATTACATGGGTTGCCTCCCTGCTAGCGCTAAATTTTTCGTCTTCAGCCAGACGTGACTGAAATTCATCTGTTAAGGAGGTTTCAATGTCGTTTTAGATGTCCGATCAAAAACAATCCCGTGAGCGTTGCTTTTGAAGGGTCTCTTCCAACGGTAAGGTGGCAAAAAGAGTTTTGTCTCATTCAGTGCTCGTGCCACCTTTTTTCTCCTTGTTGTTCCAGTGGTTCCTGCAAAGAAAGAAAGAAAATCAGGAGGTCTTATATGGTGCTTGACTTGGAATGGAAGTTCCATTCTGTCAAGCTTCTGGGTGATATCTTTGATTTGTACTCCCCAAAACAGCGATGTTTCTCCTGAATGCTCTGGATCTTTATTAAGGTTAGACATTTGCTTCTCCATTTGCTTTGCTTCTTTCTCCACCTTTTCTTCACAGATGAATTTTAAAATTTTTGTATTCAACTCTTCATCTGTCATCTGTGAAATACATGCTTCAAAATTGTCAACCAGAGGATGCAAAGAAATGTCAGATTTTAAGTCTTCATCCTCTGATATGATTGGAACGGATGGTTCAGGAAGATCTTCTTCAAACATCTGTGCAATGGAATCTCCAAGATCTTCATTTTGAGGATACAGAATTCCATCCTCATTTCTTGGTGCAGTTGGTACAAACATTTCAGCTTCATCCTCGTCAGAATCTGAATAATAGAAATCAAATCGAGACTTTGCCGGTTCGGGTTCCTGAACTGATACCTCGGGTTGTTGATACTGCTCAGCCTCCTCCTCTGTTGAAGTGTCATTATGAAATGATTGGTACTCAAAGGCTTCATCAGTGTCATCAGAAAATGGTTCTTGAGGTATGTAGCTCTGGTTTTCTATTAATTGTCTGATCTGATCTGTCATTCTTTGTATGGATTCTACGTTACTCTGAATTTGTGCATCAATTTGAACTCTCTGTTCTTTGAACATGTGAATCAATTGATCTTCCTCGGATGGTTCTGGTTGTTGGTAAAGATCAAAGGTAGATGGTGGATAAGATGGAAAATGTGGCTCTGTGAAATGTGATGGCTCATCATACCATGAAGGATTCTGATAGTTCTGCCACCCTGAATTGTAGTTGTACTCGCAATAATCGCTTGGGTGGTTACCATTACATATGTCACATCTCTGTTGAGCAAATGTAGTATTACTTGGTTCTGACATCCAATGATAGTAATTGGGCTGTACAACATGCCTCAGAAAACCGGACTGTTGCTCCCAGATTTGGGGTGTATCTTCTTGTAACGCTCGTAATCTCTCAATCTCCCAGTAGTGTTCCATTGTTCAACCACCTGAAAATACAATAAAGAAATAAAAATTACAGATAAAGATAAAGAAAATTAGATACAAGTAAATTGGATAGCTTCAAAATTAACAACTCAAGAAATATAAGTCCCCGGCAACGGCGCCAAAAACTTGACCGGCGTAAACACACACGTATAACGCAAGCGCACGTATCGTTCAAGTAGTATAAAAATATCGATCCCACGAGGACTTAATTCCTACTGTTGTTATTAATTATTGAATCTATTTATTTACAGATATCTAATTATAGGGAGAAGGGAATTGATTGCTTTGATTGGTTGAATGTGGAATTGCTTAATAAAAATAAAATAAACAAAAGAAAATACTAAGAAAAATAAATAAAAAGACTTAAAAGATCTAGGGTCGTGATTCCACACAATACAGTTAAAAAGATGAATTGACTCTCTTATTTATGTGTAATAAATTAATTTGTTAACCTGGAACACGATGATATGCAAAAGCCTCTTCCGATGGTCAGACGCAAATACCCAGTATAATCCAATTGAACCATATTCCTATGTCAACCACATTACCTGGATTCATTAAGTTTAAGTTCCAATTATGGCTACCCCCGCCCGACAGGTATATTCCTATCCTGTAAGGAAATCTATTAAAAGGGTTATCTATCCTCAAGGAAGATCGTGGGCTATTGAATCTGAGGCTGAAACCTAAAATCCCTATATCTAGTTCATTTTAGATTTACCCCATCAATCTTATTAATTGCCAGTTAACAAGACGCATTAAGTTTAAGACTCAATAAACAAACTAAAGAACTACCCATAAAAAGAAAATCAATTATTAAGTGTGTATATTGTGTTTCATCACTTCCCTAGAATAAAAATAAAATGCTGGGGGTTGGGGATCCACTTTTACTATTTATAATTTAGATATCTCTCTTATATAATACAGAAATTAAACATGATATTACCGACCAGCCATAAAGGCGGTATTCTTTATTAAGTCAAATTAAGTCCGACCAGCCATAAAGGCGGTAATAGTATTTGAACATAAACCAGCCATATAGGCGGTAATTACCTGTCACCTAAAGACCAGCCATATAGGCGGTGCCACATTATGTCAAATAAATAAAACCAGCCATTAAGGCGGTAATCTTTTATATTTTGAATTATAATTTCCATATTATATTTAAAGGAGATTAATCTAAATTAAAATAATAAAAGCTTCACCTTATCCCCAGCGGTAAATTAACTACTAAACATTAAAGAAAGGTAGAAGAAGAGAACTAATATTACTGAAAATTAAAAGACATAAAATAAAAATATTATTTATATATACAAAAATAGATGCTTCCTATAAAATCAGGGAGAATTTCCCAAGGAGAGCATGAAGAAAAATGAATCTGGCGGCCTCCTTTTATAGGCTGATTTTGGTCCAGCGTCGCGACGCTGAAAATGCACTAGCGTCGCGACGCTGGCAACAGTTCACGCGGAGTCCATGCGGGTTTGACCACACGTCTGTCGGCAGCAATAATTGAGCCACGTGTCACGCTGTGGATGGCTGGCGATACGGTCGAATATCAGGACGACACGTGGCAGGCGCTGATAGGTGGGAATTTCGGTCCAATAGCAGCTTGACACGTGGCGGCACCTGATTCGTCAATAATTCGGTCCAATGGTGAGACGACACGTGGCACGCGCTTGGTTTGGTCCAATCAGATGTTAACACGTGGCGGCATGCGCACGTTAGTAGAACCGTTGTGATGGTGACACGTGTCACGGCGCACGTTAGCATGATCGGCGCACATTAGCAAGTTTTGACCAATCAGATTTCGACACGTGGCGTAAGGTGCAAGTTAGCAAGTCCGGCGCATGCTGGGAGTCGCGACGCGCAAGGCTTTAGCGTCGCGACGCGAAAGAGACGAAAATATTCCTGTTGACGCATTTTTGTCCGGTTTTGCCTCAAATTACCTCCAGTGCTTTCCAAACTTTATTTATCTGCAAAATAACAACAAAACACATCAAAACGTTCACAAGACTCAAGAAACTATACAAAATATAAGGTTAAATGAGTGGGAAATAGTGATATAAATACCACTCATCAAAAAGTCTTTGATAAATCTCTTGTAAAAACCTGCATGTCCAAGAAAACTTCGAATACCTTTTACTGATGTTGGTGGAGGTAGTTTTTCAATTGTCTCTATCTTAGATTTGTCTACCTCAATCCCCTTTTGTGAGATCCGGTGTCCAAGAACAATGCCTTCTTGCACCATAAAGTGGCATTTCTCCCAATTGAGTACCGGGTTTGTATCTTCGCACCTTTGTAACACCTGTTCCAAATTTTACAAACAATGGTCAAAAGAATCTCCAAACACAGAAAAGTCATCCATAAAATCCTCCATACTCTGCTCCAGCATGTCTGAGAATATGGCCATCATGCAACGCTGAAATGTGGCAGGGGCATTACATAATCCAAATGGCATCCTGCGGAAAGCAAAAGTACCATAGGGACAAGTAAATGTAGTTTTCTCCTGGTCTTCTGGTGCGATGGCAATCTGATTGTACCCTGAATATCCGTCCAGAAAGCAATAGAACTCATGTCCTGCCAGTCTGTCTAACATCTGGTCAATAAATGGTAATGTAAAATGGTCTTTTCTCGTGGATTTGTTCAGTTTTCGGTAATCCATGCATACTCTCCATCCAGTCACTGTTCTTGTTGGAATTAGCTCATTTTTTTCATTGGTGACCACAGTAATTCCTCCTTTCATGGTCAGTTCTCCTTTTTGCACATCAATCACAGTTTTACCTGTAGCCAAGAATGGTCTCCCAAGAATGATAGGTATTTCTTTGTCTTCTTCCATGTCAAGGATGATGAAATCTGCTGGGAGAATTAGTTTGTCTACTTTCACCAACACATCTTCAACAACACCTCTTGGAAATGCAAGTGTTTGGTCAGCAAGTTGCAATGAAACTGAGGTAGGCATTGCTTCTCCAATTTGCAGTTTCCTGTAAATAGAAAAAGGCATCAAGTTAACACTAGCACCTAAATCACATAAAGCCTTACCGATATAATGTTCTCCAATGGTGCATGGAACTGTGAAACTGCCAGGATCTTTCAACTTTGGGGGAAGTTTCCTCTGAATGATGGCGCTGCATTCTTCTGTTAATGCTACTGTTTCGTAGTCTCCCAATCTTCGTTTTCGTGAAAGAATATCTTTCATGAATTTTACATAGCTGGGCATTTCTTCCAAGGCTTCTGCAAATGGAATGTTGATGTGCAGCTTTTTGAAAACCTCCAAGAATCGAGCAAACTGCTTGTCCAATTTTTTTTTCTGAAGACGCTGAGGAAAAGGTGGAGGTGGAATGATTCTTTCTGGTTCTTTTTCCTTTGCTTCTTTTTCCTTCATCTGTTTCTCAGCTTCTTTTGGAACTTCTTCTTGAGACATCTGGATTCCAAAATCTTTGTTGATTTCAGTACCGCTTTTCAAAGTAATGGCTTGACATTGCTCCTTCCCTCGGTTCCTTGGATTGGGTTCTGTGTTGCTGGGAAGATTTCCTGGTGGTCTGTAACTCTGAGCATTGGCCAGTTGTCCGATTTGATTTTCCAGTGCTTTGATGGAAGCTGATTGGCTCTGAAAGATAGCATCGTACTTTTTTAACTGAGCCAGCACTTCTGCTAATCCTGTTTCATTTGCCTGCTCCGGGCCTTTGTTCTGTTGCTGGAATCCAGGTGGTGGATAGTTCCGCTGTTGGCTTGAATTGTTGCTCCATGAAAAATTAGGATGATTCCTCCACCCTGGGTTGTAGGTGTTGGAATATGGATTGTTCCCCTGTCTGTTGAAATTGTTGACAAAATTCACAGTTTCTTCAAGTTGGTTTGATTCTGGTGCTCCTCCATATGGTGAACTTGTGGATCCAGTGGTAAGAGTCTCCATGAATTTGCATATCTGATCTAGCTTGGTGTTGACTGCTGTATTGGCTCCACTTTCATAAATTCCTGCAATTCTTTGGATCATGCTCCTTTCAGTTGGCCACAATGAATTGTTGTTGGCCATTTCTTCGATTAGTTCCCAGGCTTGATCTTCTCCTTTTGCCATTAAAGCTCCTCCAGCAGCAGCATCTATTGTGGTTCTCATTATTCCAGAAAGTCCATTATAGAATGTTTGGACTTGAAGCCATTTTGGAATCTCATGGTGTGGACATTTCCGGAGTAAATCTTTGTACCTTTCCCAAGCTTCGTAGAGAGTTTCTGAGTCTTGTTGCACAAAGGATGTGATGTCATTCCTCAGCTTTCCGGTTCTGGCTGGTGGAAAGTATTTTGCAAGAAATTTGGTGGCTAAAGTGTTCCATGTTGTGATAGAACCTGCTGGTAATGAATGTAGCCAAGCTTTAGCTCTGTCCTTCAAGGAATATGGGAAAACATGCAGTCTCATTGCTTCTTCAGCTTCTCGGTTGTAATTGAAAGTGCCGCAAACTTCCAGGAAGTTGCTGATGTGGGCATTAGGATCTTCAGTTGCATTCCCCCCAAACTGAACTGACTGCTGAATCATCTAAATGCATGTTTTGATGTCTCCTGCATTTGCTGGTAAGGGAGGAAGTACAATACAAGAAATGAGTATGTCAATCACCGGAATGGTTCTGTCTCGAATGGGAATTGGTGGTGCAACCTCCAAAGGTTCAGGTTCCATGTTGACTAAAGCTTCTTGGCCTTCTCGCTTTCCCTTCTCATCTGTCTGATGGTTCTTTCAATTTCTGGGTCAAGCGGTCGAAGTTCAAAGCTTCTGGTTCGTCTCATGAAGTTTCTGAAAACCTGAAACACAAGAAAACAAAAACAATAAGTAAAAAGAAAATTAGACACAAGTAACGTATCTAACCCCTAAACTAATAATAAAAGATAAATAAGTCCCCGACAACGGCGCCAAAAACTTAACCGGTGTAACACACACGTATAACGCAAGCGTACGTATCGTTCAAGTAGTATAAAAAGTATCGATCCCACGAGGACTTAATACCTAAGTTATTAATTTTATGAGGTCAAATTATTACTAGTATCTAATAGGTTGTTTAATTGATTTGAAATGACGACGATTCTAAATTTAAAGACAAGTAAATAAAATTGTTCGAAAGTAGATTTTAAGAAAATTCAATATTAAAAACTATATAGGGTTGTGATTTCTTTTAATATCATTTTAAAGATGAAGTGGTAATCTTATAGTTGGGTAAAATATTGATTTATTAACCTGGAACACCAAATTATGTGTAAGCCTCTGTCGATGATCAGACACAAATACCCAGTTTAACCCAATTGAACCATATGTCTATGTCAACCAAATTATCTGGATTCATTAAGTTTAAGTTCCAATTATGGCTACCCCCGCCTGACAGGTATATTCCTATCCTCTAAGGAAATCTATTAAATGGTTATCTATCCTCAAGGAAGATCGTGAGCTATTGAGTCTGAGGTCTTAAACTTAAAATCCCTATGTCTAGTTCATTTTAAGTTTACCTAGTCAATTTAATTAATGGCCAGTTAATTAAAAAGTATTAAGATTAAGACTCAATAAATAAATCTTTATATTACCCAAACTATAATCTAACCCCTTATAAACCGGTGATATTGGAAGTCATCACAACCCCAGATACTAATTTAGTTACGACACATAGCTAGGGCTGGTAAAATAAAAGACATAAAATGCTGAAAGTAATTGCGGTAAAGTAAATACTGAAAGGTAAATTACAATAAAATAAATGCTAAGGTAAAAATGAATTACTTTTACTACTACTAATTTAGATATCTCCCATAAAATAATATATAAACTTGTGATAATATTACCAACCGACCAATCTGGCGGTATCTTTGATTAAGTCAAATTAAGTCCAACCAGCCATAAGGCGGTAATATTTGTCCATAAACCAGCCATAAAGGCGGAACCAAAATTAAATTACCAACCGACCAATCTGGCGGTATCCTTGATTAGTCCGGTTTAAACCATATTAAAATTAAATTACCAACCGACCAATATAGCGGTATCCTTGATTAGTCAGGTTTTAAATAGTGAATATATTATTTTTAAGGGAGATTAATCTAAATATCAATAGTAAAAGAATTACCTTTCACCCTAGCTGGGGAAGTTACCTCCTCATGTGAATAGTAAAAACTGTAAAAAGTAAAGAAAGTAAATTACTATTATTAAAAAAAGTAATTAAAATTATTACAAAAGTAAAAACTAAAAATTAAAACGAAACTTAGAGAGAGAAGAACTCCCTATTTACATAAAAGAAATGGGAGAGAATGGTACAACAAATTCTGAAATCTCGAGCTAAATTTATAGGCGCGGGTAAGCTTCCAGCGTCGCGACTCCAAGGCATTTGGCGTCGCTACGCTGGAACAGTGATGCGTGGCACGCTGAGGGCTTGACACGTTGCGAGGCGGCTAAGAGGATAAGGCGACACGTGGCGTGGCGGCTAAGAGCTCAATTATTATGCTGACGTGGCAAGGCGGCTGAGATCAATTGTCGGCACCGTAGGATTGCGACACGTGTCACGCTGTGATTGGCTGATGCTGACGTGGCATGTCGACTCGGTTGACTATCTGATGTGGACGATGACGTGGCACGGCGCGTGGCATAGTTGACTCGTTGACCGATGATGTGGCGATGGCATGGATGACACGTGGCACACGTGTCAAACGAGAGTGTCGGCACCGTAGGATGATGACACGTGGCACGGCGCACGTTAGTATATCGGCTGTGATGGTGACACGTGGCACGACGCATTTTAGCAAAGTCAAACTTCTCAAATTCTGACCCGTTGACCCGGCGCACGTTAGCAGACTCCGGTGCAATTTAGACGTCGCGACGCTAAAGGCTTGGGCGTCGCGACGCGGGAAATGACCAAAATGCCCTTTTTTTTGCCAATTTTCATAGTTTTATTCCAAATCACCTCCAGAATGTCCTGAAACTTTATTTATCTACAAAATAACACAAAAACACATCAAAATATTCACAAGACTCAAGAAACTATACAAAATATTAGGATAAATGAGTGGGAAATAGTGATAGATTATCACTCATCAATCATCCCTATATCATTTCCTATGATAAGGATGTCATCTACATACAAGACTATGAAAACTATCATGCTCCCGCTCACTTTCTTATAAACATATAGTTCTTCCTCATTTTTTATGAATCCAGATAATCTAATTATCTCATCAAAATGACGATTCCAACTTCGGGATGTCTGTTTAAGTCCATAAGTAGACTTTTGGAGCTTACAAACCAAGTTTGAAGTCTCACTGGATACGAAATCCTCTGGTTGTTCCATATAGATATCCTCTTCAAGGAATCCATTTAGGAAATCGATTTTCACATTCATCTGTCATATCTCATAGTCATGATATGTAGCAATGGCTAAAATAATCCTAATAGATTTTAACATGGATACTAGTGAAAAAGTTTCCTCATAGTCAATCCTATGACGTTGAGTGTAACATTTCGCTACCAGTCAGGCCTTGATGGTTTCCACCTTTCCATCAGGCCCTCGCTTCCTTTTGTAAACTCATTTACAACTAATAGATTTAACTCCTTCAGGAAGTTCAACTAAGTCCTAGACTTGATTGGCATGCATTGAATCCATTTTGAATTTCATGGCTTCCTGCCATTTTCCCGAATCGATATCCAATATCAATTCTTTATACGTAGTCGAATCTGTTTCCTCCAAGAGGATAACATCAAGGCTCACATCAGATGTTAAAAATAGTCTCTCAAGAGGCCTTGATATTCTATTCGACTTACATATAACCTGTGTTGTAAATCATTCACCTAGTTGGATCTCTGGTTCCATCTCAGGTATTTTAATGTTGGGATCAAACTCATCAAGTTTAAAATTTCTACAATTCCCACTTTCTCTTAAAAATTGCTTTTCAAGAAAAGTTGCAAAGCGAACAACAAATACATTTTGTTGTTCAGAATTGTAGAATTGATATCCCATGAAATTATCAGGATATCCAACGAACCTATATTTATATCCTATGTGCGTTAGTTTATCCCGCTGCGTAATTCTAACGTATGCAGGACAATCCCAAATCTTTAAATACCTAAGACTTGGATTTCTACCAAACCATATCTGATAGGGGGTCGTAGAAATAACTTTTGATGGAACCCTATTAAGTATGTAGGCAGCAGTTTGTAAAGTGTAACCCCAAAGGTAATAAGGAGGATCTGTATAGCTCATCATCATTTGCACCATATCCAATAAAGTATGATTTCTACGCTCAGACATTCCATTGTGTTGAGGCGTTCCTGGTGGGCTATATTGGGCGAGAATTCCATTCTCCCTTAAATAATTTCTGAATTCTTCACTCATGTATTCATCTCATCGATCTGATCTACGACATTTGATGAATTTACTAGTTTGTTTTTCTACTTCGTTTCAGAATATTTTGAACTTGTCAAATATTTCTGACTTATGTTTCATCAGATAGACATATCCATATCTAGACTTGTCATATGTGAAAGTCACAAAGTATGTCGAACCATCATGAGCGACATGATTTAATGGACCACACACATCGCTGTGTATTAGCTCCAGTAAATCTCCAGCACGGTGTCCAACACCTTGAAATGAGGCATTTGTCATCTTTCCATGGATACATGACTCAAAAATCGGATAAAGATCTAAGGTAAGATTTTCAAACAAACCATCCTTTACCAATTTGGATAGACGTCTAACACCTATGTGGCCCAATCTCATATGCCATATTTCAGTATTATTTAATTCAGACTTCCTACTTGTATTTTTCTCTATATAAAGACATCTCTACATGTTTCCAAAACATAATGACCGTTTGATAAAGAACATTCACATTTCAATAAATTTTCTTTATCATACAAACATAAAGTTTCTTCCTTAATGTTTATTTTATATCCCTCTTTATCTAATAATGGTAGTGATATTATTTGTCTAATAATTGAGGGAACATAATAACAGTCATGCAAATCTAATTTACATCCATTTGAAAGATCTAGAACAATTATTTCTATGGCCTTGACATCCAATGTCTCGTCATTGCCAACTCTAAGCTGGATCTCCCCTTTATTCAGCCTTCTTTTAACTCTTATTTCCTGCAGGGAATTGCAAATATGAGTAGGACTGCCAATGTCTAACACCCATCCATTATTTGCATCTAAGGCTAATGATATGTCAATAATTGGAAAAATACAAAGCGTACCTGAGGATCCTGCTTTTCCTTTAAGCTCTGAACAGTCTTTCTTCCAATGTCCGGACTTCTTGCATTGTAGATCACGAGCTACTTTCGGTTTTACGCCTTTACGCTTCTTGGAGTTTTTCTTTGATATCTTCTTCTTCCCCATCTTTAATTTCTTTGACTTCCCAAAAGTCTTTGAAGAGCCAGCTCCACCATGGAGATATAGTGTGGGGTTGCCTTTCTTCAAATCTTGCTCTGTCGTGCGTAGCATGTTATGAAGTTCTTCGTATGTGGCTTGTATCAAATGCATATGGAAATTTAATACAAAGCCATCATAAGAACCAGACAAAGAAGACATAATCAAATTATGACCCAGCCGTTCATCAAACACAATGCCCTATCGTTCCAGATATCGAATCTGGTTGATCATGTTCAAAACATGAGTGATGACAGCTTATCCCTCCTTGAGTTCAGCACAAAATAATTCCTTAGACCTTCGATAAAGTTTCATCTCTTGATTTGCCTCAAACAACTCATTGAGTGTTCACATGATGCTCTAAGCATCTGGTACTTCAATGCATTGTCTTAGGAAATCTGGAACCATCGATCCTAAGATGTAGGATTTCACCTTCAGTTTATCATCCTTCCATCTATCAAAAGTTTCTCGCTCTTCTGGAGTGGAGTCAAGATCGATATCAACATGCAGTGGATTGATCGTGACATAAGTCAACTTTTCATACTCCAAGACAAGGCGTATGCTCATTTCCCATTCGAAATAGTTATCTGCTTCTTTTAGCTTATAGGAATCCAAAAGTTTCATCAATGGATTAGCGGCAGCCATCTACAAGACAATATTTTTGAGTAGTAGTAGAGCAGTTCTTATTTCAAAAGTGATAACACTAATTGATTAAGGAATTTTAAATCTATTAGTGCTCTCCCACTACTTTACGTAATTCCGAAATCTTCTTTAATGGAAAAATAGAAATTTGACTTTCAAAATTCATAGTGGGAAGTGGATCCCATGACATTTACTCTAGCCTCACACTAATGACGATATTGGCCTTTATAAACTCATTAGGTAGACCTACAAGGTCAATCACTTCATGTGACTCCTAGTTTGGTCCTGAACCATTTCTTATCCTCACACTAATGACGATATTGGATTAAGACGTGTTCTAGGTGTATACTTGTCAATGTGCACTAATGAGTTTCGTATGTACACCCTTACACTAATGACGATATTGGGTGACTGCGTTAACTCATCACACTACATCTAATGTTTACCGGAGCGACCTAAGTTCCGAGCACTTATACCCTCACATTAATAACGATATTGGATATAAGTAATAAGAACTCATTCATCTCCGTATTGACAAGACGGACCATCCAATAATACTCCAACATTATTAATATTATTACTTAATTAATGTAATCACCTAATCACAAGATATTTATGGCAATCAAGTCATTAACTTAATTAGGTCAAAGTTTTAATTTAAAATATGCAATACATATCCAATATGTCTTATGCATAATTAAATAAAAATTACTATGGCATAGATTCAAAAATATGTATTTTGTGGTTAAGCATTTGCTACTGATACCATTCTGTTGGGGCAGTTGTGGAACCCCTAGGGTCGAATCGATGCCCCGGGCAGCGGAAATGGGTCTAACCCATGGAAATCAAGTATGAGTGCAATTTTAAATTATTTAATGAAATACTATATTCCCTTACGAGTGTATAGGAAAAAATCGGGACTGAATCGGAGTCCGGAAGTACCAGAACGAGAGAAAACAAAATTATCGCGCATTGTGCGCGCTATAGTGCGTGCGCGCACTGTGCACACACACATCATCAATTCATTTTTTTTTTCTTTTGAAAATTCATTTCCTTCAGCTCACATTCTAGTGAGTTGAAGGAATTAGAGTCTTTAACCCTAATTTCTTCCGATCTTCCCTAAACACTTCAAAAACACCAAAAATTAATTTTTAACATTAAAACCAACATCAACACATGTTATAGAATACAAATCAAGTTTTTCAAAATATCAAATATTTTTACAAAAACATAAATTTATTCAGAACACGCATTTGCGTAAATTTTGAATCCAATACACAAACCAATTTAGAATCCCAATAAGAAATGTCTCGTAAATAATTCTAGGTCACCCAAAGGTGGTCAAGTGATTCTAGAATGGTAGCCATATCACTAAGCTTTAATCTAGAGTTCCAAACTTTTATTAATTGTTCCATGTCCAACATGAACATATTTAACCTAAATTATAAGTGTTGGGAAGCGGCCGCGAGTGCGCATTGGAAAAATAAATAATTAAAATTATGATGTCGCTTTCCCTTTGCCAAAGACCCATTTGTTTTTATTATTCTACAAGCCTATACATGTTACTATATATTCTAAGCATAAAACTCATAAAACATGCAAAGAACATAAACCTAAACATGCTAACTATTATAATAACTCTAATTAAAATAAAGAAAGAAAAAGACTTACTTGAACCGTAGACTCCTCCAGTCCTCCCTCCAATCTACAAGCTTTTCTCGAACTCAGCAAGCTCTTCCACGTTCCAAAGAGCCACCCAAGTTTGTGGCCTCTAAAGATGCACACGCCAAAGCCAAAACTCAACGGCAAGACTACGCCTTGAGTGCACAGGTATTTTGCCCTTGGTGCTAGCCTAGGCAAATACCTCAAAACTTTTAACTCGAGGTTCCTCTAGTCAATTAGACTTAAGGACCCTCAAAATCAGTGGCTTACTCTTAAAACTTTAGAGTTGCTCACTTATATAAACCCAAGATTTGAAAGGTTTGGTGCAAAAATTTGTGAAGAATTCTTTGGGTTTATATAGTGCTCCAAAGACAACAAAATTAATTAAGAATCCGATGTGGGATAAAAGCCAATTTAATCTTAGCCATTGGATTTTAATTTAGTGGTTTAATGAGATTATAAAACCCTAATAAGAGTTTGGGCCGAATTGGAATTCAAAACAAATAACAAAATTAAATAAAAAATTTTTTTACTATTCACGCGGTACTATTCACGTACTACGATTCACGTGAATAGTAATTTTTTTAAATCTATTTATTCCAATTCCCAAAGTGCCCCTATCGTCATTCACCAATCCCTAAGCCAATATGGAACCTCATAAATTATCTGTTCAATAATTAAACACATTGAACCATTTATGAATAATTCATACAACAATCATATATGTTGTTAAATATGTATTGTGCACAGTTAACCATTGATTTCGACTTTGTTGTGTGTGACCTTTTGGGTTCCCCTCAAGTTGGACATGAAATGAATCGTGATAATTTAATCGAACATAAATTATCCTCCGATCAGATGGTCGTTCGATTTCAATGACCAAGGTTGAAATCTAGCAACATGCCAAGGCCCCCAAATGAGAAGGAAAGATATATATACCCATTTTGTATGTGATTTACATATGATACGGTCCCTCGCCTCACTGTATCCCCACCTATTGACCTAGGGTACGGAAAGTGTCTACCCATATGGTCAAAGGAATGATGTTGATAGTGTCATGAATCGTGCTAACCCAAGAATCTCACATGATTCTTCCACTGTGGCCACAGTCTCAAGCACTGATCACACATATCAACCCGCGAATTGGAATACTACTCTTAGAAGAAAATATTATCCGAGAGAGTGGCGATTCTCTGTTGTATCTTTACAAACTTCTTGTGTTTCAACAAATGACCCAATCATACCCTTATGACCGGATCTTGTTGAACCGGGGAAGGACAATGTCAAAGTTATTTGATCCACACATAAGATTGTAAAGACCTCAAGTCTAAGGACTAGTCATATAATCGATACATGAAAGTTCTCACAGACACATGGGTATGGGGACACAGGATCTGGGCGACGCATGCTGTCCCAGGCTCGCGGCCCGGTCGGGAGTACGGAGTAGCCACGAGGGACTAAACCGGAGAATGATGGAGTCGCCATCCGGTGTGAACTGGGAAAATGAGATTTAAGGCCGCACTCACCCCTCGCAAGGGAAGACCTCAAACCGTTGGGTTCAGAATGGTCCCTTACTTATGTCACTTGTAATGAAAGGATTTATGTAATAATTTAATCAAGTTTAAGTAACACTTATTTCCAAGAGTATCATGCTTCTAAATTCACATGCATACATCAACAAGTTCATCACAACATGCAACATCTCATGGCAATCTCATGAACATTTCTCAATCATATGATATGGAAAACTAAGA
Organism: Zanthoxylum bungeanum; assembly: GCA_019454045.1. Lineage (NCBI taxonomy): Eukaryota > Viridiplantae > Streptophyta > Magnoliopsida > Sapindales > Rutaceae > Zanthoxylum > Zanthoxylum bungeanum. The sequence continues at coordinate 26,631 of SKCR01042463.1, forward strand.
ACAACCTAATCATGCTTGAATACTATCTCATGAACATATTAACCAAATAACATGCTAACAGCCTAATCATGCTCTAATATCATCCCAAGAACACATAGAATGGATAAATGCAGGAATACAAATAATATGATTGGCTACATAATACAAGAAAGATCAACCAATAGGCAATTATGCATGAATATGATGAGACAGAATCAGTTCAGTGTGTGCGCGTTCGTGTAGCGTTCGTAAACACGTTCGAACGGTAAATAGAAGGTTCACGTTCGTATAGCGTTTGAGAACGTGTTCGAACGGAACCAGACCTGATGCATGATAAGACTAAGAAAGTGTGTATGCGTTCGCGTAGCGTTCGAGAACGCGTTCGAACGGAACCAGACCTGATGCATGCTAAGACTAAGAAAGTGCGTGTGCGTTCGCGTAGCGTTTGTAAAACGGGTTCGAACGGGAAACAGAAGGTTCGCGTTCGTATAGCGTTCGATAACGTGTTCGAACGGATCCAGACCTGATGAAACAAAATGCATGCGCGTTCGAGTAGCGTTTGTAAAACGCGTTCGAATGGAAAACAGAAAGGTCGCGTTCGTATAGCGTTTGATAACGCGTTCGAACGGGAACTAACCTGATGCACAAAATGTGATGCAATACATACATAAAAAAACAAATAGCGAAATACGAGGCGCGGCGAAGCATCGTGGCAAAGGATTTTAACCTCTTCAATTAGAGGACCTTTCATCACACTTACTAAGCCCATGCGCTTATCTCAATGCATATAAAAATAAAGACAATCATATCAAACTTAGTATATCCGATTGAACATATCTTGCATTCAACCGAACACACATCAACCGGCGCGGCAAAGCATCGTGGTAAATAATTTTAACCCCTCCAAATAGGGGACCTTTAATCCGACTTACTAAGCCCATGCGCTCGGTTGTATCACACATACAAAAGTAACATGCAGAATTCAAATAACGAAAAATAAATAAACCGAAGCAACATAAAACAAAAGAGTGTGTCGTTGACTCAAGTGGTACGTGGAGTTGTATCCCGAGTACAGATCATACTACCGTCCATTCGGAATCGGCTATGAAATTTATGTCCGGGTTTCCATCCTATATACCACAAGAGACGACACTTTTCCATTCATCCAATACCCATAACACACATCATACACAAACAAGATTCAACAAATAATTAAAATACGATCAAGATAAATAACAAAAATCAAATAAAGATGAGTGTGAAAAGTACCCTCAGGTCTAACCTTTTAAATCACCTCTCGGATGTACGGCACACGATCGTCGGAAGGGTGGATGCTCCGCAACTCTTCCGGTTCACTGGTTCACTGCTCTCGTTCGTTGTCTCACCGTTTGGAGTCGTCGTTCTCCGTCTTTTGTTGCTGCTTTTGACTCCGATTCACTACCGTTTTGCTACTGTTCTGCTGCTGTATTTTAGTTACTGTTCTTGGGATGTTTTGGCTACTGTTTTGGGTGTGATTTTCGATGGTGTTATGGTGTGGTTCGGGGGCTGTTTTGATGAGGTAAATGGGCTGTTCGGGATGTGTTTTGGTCAAGGCAATGAGGGTTCTTTGGTTTGTGATCTTCGATTATTGAGAGTGAGGGAGAGTTGTGTCAATAAGCTTTGGGTATTTCTTGTGGGTGTTGTGATTTTCGTGTGAGTTGTGTGTATGAGCTTGGGTGTTTCTTGTGTGAATGAGCGAGGGGAAAGGGGTTGGAAATTCTTTGCTTCTTTTTTTGTAATGGGCGTGCACTAGGCTGTCTGAAGGAGACAATGGCTTTGGTTTAGTGTTGTTTATATAGAGAATGGCTAGGGCTTCACCTTATCTCACAAGGAAGGGATTTGATTTAGTGTTGAGCAAGGAAAGTCAAAGATTGAGGGGGGACAAATCTTGGCTAGATTAGGAATACAATATTTTTTAATTGGTTATGATTGATTTTAATTAGGCATGACATCTTTTAATTTAGTATGTGATTTTGTTTAGTTAGGAAGTTAATATATTTGATTTGTCTTAATTAGGTATCATTATATTTTATGTTTTATTTAATTGGTAAATAGTTTAAATATTTTATTTAATTCAATGTTTAATTTAACTAAGATTTAATTTAATTTCCCATGTGTTTTAAATGTGTTTTATTAATTGGGATGTGTTTTATGGCTTTTGGTGGGTTAATTGGGCTTGGGTGTGAGGCTAGCAGCAAAACCAGAATTACCGACACCGTTCGAACGCCTCCTCGAACGCGACACGAACTCCGCAATCTGTTTGACGTTCGAACGAAGTAAAGAACGCAGCACGAACGAAAACAGTGAACTTGTGAAATGAATCCGATGACGTACTTATTCTGAATTTCCCCTTCCGACGTCTTTTTCTCGTGACTTCCGTGACTTAAAAGGTAGTGCCTCCAAATGAGACTCATCATAGGGACTTATATGCAAAAATGCAGTGCCTACAATGGGATAAACACTCCATATGAAAACTTTTTGCGGTCAGTTCGATGGACACGAGCAACTCATGCATCCATGTGATACACCAAGCCGACGGATCTCCGCTAGTAGCCTATGAGATCGGCTACCCCATTTAAGGGCGGATCATATCATCATGCTAGTCTCTCCGCTTTGTGAATACCTAGATTATTCACAAAACTATGACTATGAACATTTAAGAGTAATAATTCTCATAAGGCGTGGAAGCCATCGCCTTATTACTCCAAGGGCTTTATTACATTGTTGATGATTCATATAAGTTATGTAAGACACATATAATAAAGATTGCCATTTTATTAATTAATGAAAATATTACAAATACATGTACATATAGACCATCCACAAGTTGGGTATAGGGAATATCCCTAACAATCTCCCACTTGCACTATAGCCAACTAGTATGAATCTGGACACCATACTCTCGGGTGTGCCTATCATGCTTTTGTTGAGTCAGCTCTTTAGTCAGAGAATCTGCAAGATTATCTTCTGTGGGTATTTTCTCTATAATAACTTCTTTTCTCTCAACAATCTCCTTGATGAGATGAAATCTCCTGAGTACATGCTTGGATTTCTGGTGAGACCTTGGTTCCTTTGATTGAGCAATGGCGCCCGTGTTGTCACAGTACATTGTGATGCCATTCTTTATCGCAGGAAGCACTTCCAGTTCCGTAATGAACTTCTTTATCCAGACTGCTTCTTTAGCTGCCTCAGATGCTGTAATATACTCGGCTTCAGTGGTGGAGTCCGATGTAGTTGACTGCTTTGAGCTTTTCCAACTGACAGCACCGCCATTCAAAGTAAACAGATATCCTGTTTGCGATATGCTGTCATCACTGTCGGTTTGAAAGCTTGCATCATAGTAACCAATGACTTTCATCTCAGAACAATCTTCGTATGTCAAAAACACATCATTAGTTCTTCTCAGATACTTGAGGATTGTTTTGACAGCTGCCCAGTGTTGCTCACCAGGATTTGCCTGATACCTGCTCGTTATGCTAAGAGCATAAGAGACATCAGGTCTTGTACATAGCATGGCGTACATGATCGATCCTATTGCTGAAGCATAATGGATCCTACTCATACGCTCTCTATCTGAAGGAGTATGTGGACATTGCTCCTTAGATAATTTGATTCCATGACAAGTAGGTAAATTACCTCTTTTGGAATCTTCCATTTTGAATCTTTTCAAAACTTTATCTATGTATGTAGATTGAGAAAGTCCTAACAACCTCTTAGATCTATCACGGTAAATCTTAATGCCAATGATGTAGGCTGCTTCTCCCAAATCTTTCATGGAGAAATTCTGAGATAACCATTGCTTGGTGGCTTGCATCATGGGAATATAATTCCCGATGATTAATATGTCATCGACATATAATACAAGAAATACAACAACACTCCCACTACTTTTCCTGTAAACACAAGGCTCGTCTACATTTTTGATGAAGTCAAATTCTTTGATTGTCTCATCAAATCATATATTTCAACTTCTGGAGGCTTGCTTGAGTCCATAAATGGATTGTTTAAGCTTGCATACTTTATTATGATCATCCTTAGATGCAAACCCCTCAGGTTGTGTCATATAGAATTCCTCTAGGAGGTTCCCATTAAGGAAAGCTGTTTTGACTTCCATCTGCCAATCATCTCATAATCAAAGTGTGCAGCTAGTGCCAGTAAAATTCGAATGTACTTTATCATTGCAACAGGCGAGAAGGTTTCCTCATAGTCAATTCCTTGGATTTGTCTATAACCTTTCGCCACCAACCTAGCCTTATAGGTTTGGATGTTGCCTTCTGCATCAGTTTTACGCTTGTAAATCCACTTGCAGCCTATGGTTTTATCCCTTCAGGTGCATCTACCAAGTCCCAGACTTGATTCTGATACATAGAGTCTATTTCAGATTTCATGGCCTCAAGCCACTTGACTAAATCAATGTCACGCATTGCTTCATCATAACTGGTGGGATCGTCATTATCAATGACCTGATCATGTTCCTCATCAATATGGAAACCATATCTTTCAGGCTCATGTCTTTCCCTACCAGACCTTCTGAGTTCATAACCTTGTGGTTGTTCCGTCGCTGCCCTTTTGAGGGGCCTGGGGTTTAGTTTTATGTTTCTTCTTGTACCTCATCGAGGTCAAGTCTACCCCCACTATATTTCTTGAGAAGGAATTCATTCTCTAGAAATTTAGCATTTCGTGAGACAAATGTTCTTTGTTCATTTGGGACGTAGAACACGTATGCTCTTGAGTTCAAGGCATATCCTACAAAATTTTTAACTGCCCTATCATCCAATCTTTTAGTTTGTGTGAGCTTGACATATGCGTCACATCCCCAAATTCTTAGATAACTAAGACTAGGACGTTTCCCAGACCATAACTCATATGGTGTTTGACTAACAGTCTTGGAAGGAACTTGGTTTAGTGGTAGTGTTGCAGTTTCTAAAGCAAGACCCCAAAATGAAAGAGGTAGATCTGTGTCTGGCATCATTGGTCAGACTATATCTAATAATGTCTGATTTCTCATTTCGGAGACCCCATTATGCTGTGGAGTTCCCGGAGGAGTCCACTGGGAAACAATGCCATTTTCTCTCAAGTAATCTTGAAATTCGTTGCTTAAGTTCACCACCTCGGTCAGACCTTAGTGACTTAATACTTTTATTAAGCTGGTTTTCTACTTCAGCTTTGAAGTCTTTGAATTTCTCAAAGGCTTCAGATTTGTACCGCATAAGGTACACATACCCATATCGCGAGTGATCATCGATAAAGGTAATGAAGTAGGAGAATCCACCTCTAGCGGTGACTGACATTGGTCCTCATACATCAGAATGTATGAGTTCTAATGTCTCCGTTGCACGCTATCTTTTACCTTTGAATGGTAATTTGGTCATTTTACCAAGTAAACAAGACTCACAAGTTCCATAAGGTTCATATTTGAAGGGTCTGAAATACCCATCCTTATGTAGCTTAGTTAATCTTGTTTCATTGATATGACCTAAGCGACTGTGCCATAGAAGTGATTCATTGAGATTATTCGGGTTAACGTTGTATATATTAGAGGTTGAACATTCTTTGTTAGTTTGTAAGACATAGATACCATTATTCAAAATACCATCTCCATATTTTATTCATTAAAATAAATAGAACATTCATTACAACTTATTAGGCATGGCCTTTATTACATAAAGAAGAAATTGAAATGATGTTCTTTACTAGAGAATGTACATAAACAACATCTTCTAAGTCTAAAACTAAACCATTCGGCAAAACTAATGAATAAGTCCCCATGCACAATGCAGCCAGTTTTGCTCCGTTACCCATGCGTAAGTCAACCTCCCCATGACGGAGTCTCCTACTGTTTCTCAGGCCTTGTACATTGTTACACAAGTGAGTCTCACAACCGGTGTCAAGCACCCAAGTAGAAGGTTCATAGTTTTGAGAATAAAGTTCAATCATATATAACATACCTGAAGCATTGGGCTTCTTGGCCTCTTGGGCTTCCCTAGCTTTCTTGGCTTTCAAGGATCTGCAGTCTTTCTTCCAATGACCCTTATTTCCACAAAAGAAACATTTCCCTTTTCCCTTTTTCTTCTCCACCTTACCATTGGGCTTTAGGTGATCTGGAGCTTTGGCATTGCCCTTATTTTTCTTTGGGCCTCGTGGCTCAGGTCCGTACCCGTAAGCATGACGGAGGTTTTAAGCTCCGATTTCAAGTCCTTATCGGCTTGCTTTATTAGATTGTGCAATTCCGCTAAAGTAGCTTCTTTATCAGACAGATGAAACTGCATAATAAAGTTAGAGAATTCTTTTGGTAAGGACTGAAGAATTAGATCCTGACATATCTCATGATCCATGATGAACCCGATGTTGGACAATTTTTCAATGTGGCCGATCATCTTAAGCACATGTCCACTAACAGATCCTTCCTTATACCTTGTTTGGAATGAGGCACATGACACTTGGAATCTCACGGTATGAACGGAAGTTGCATACAACTCCTTCAAGTGAAAGATGATGGTTTGAGCATCCATATTTTCGTGAGCTTTCTGAAGTTCGTCCGACATAGAGCCAAGCATTATGAAAACTACTTGCTCATCATCATTGATGTGTTTCTTCCAAGCATCGAATGTATTTTGGTCAGCATCTTCTACGGGTTCATGGGGAAACGGTCTTTCAAGAACATAGAAAATCTTTTCTTATCGTAAGACAATTTTAAGATATTTAAACCAGTCATTGTAGTTGTACCATTTGCGCTTATGCTCATCAAGGATGGAACGAAGTTATACTCTGTTTTCCATTTGAATGTTTGTGAAATATTTTAACCCACCTGTTAAGAGAGAATGTTAAAATTAGGAATATGTTTTTCATAATAACATGGGCTTTTAATATTATGAATTTGCTCACACTCAATTGTTTTAAAATTTTAAGCAAATCGCATCAACCCCAATATGATGGATTTCTTGTGGGCAAGGATCCCATTATCATCATTTCATAACTCCGACTAGGGCCGGTCGTTATAAAATACGATAATTAGGTAGGTTCCCAACCAATTTATGATATAAATCACAATTCCTTGATCATTGGGTTGGGCAATCAAACATGCCATAGCTTATGCTAGTCCTCGTGGACACCCAATCTTTTCCACTAAGTTATAATACCACGTCTAAGGGTCGCTGCGTCTTATGACTTAGAAAAGTCAAACCATTGTCAATAGTACGATTTATGGACAAATTGGTATTGGTCAGTCTGGTAAAGCCTAGTCCTGCCAATACGGTTTAAGCCATTTGGGTCTATACTTTACTATGGGAGGCAAAATTTAGACTTAAATTATTATTGAGGATTTTAGCAAGTTTAAGTGAATAACTGTCAAATGGATTCCTCCATTGAAAATTCCCCAGAGGGAGGGTGGAGCGAACTCTTTTAAATTCCCTTACCTCTTAGGCTCTTATCGCCTTGGTGACAGGAATAAACAATAGATCCTCCAAATTAGTCCAACACTTTAAATATGATTTAAGGTAAGCTTTGAGTAAATGATTATCTAGATGTCTTCACAACTTTTCCTTTTGGCTATAAAAAGGTAGTGAGTGAAGGAAGACACCAAATCATTATCTAACTCTAGTAATACCTTTGGTTAAATTAACTTTAGTTTGGAAAAGTTTATTAACGCCTTGGTCCCACCTCACTTGTATCTTTTATAATTTCTTTTATTATAAACAAGTGATTTATATTTATTAGCCTTAAAGGTAATAAATCTCTAAGTTCATCACAGAATAATTACTTAGCTAAGGGATAAGCAATACACTCTCTATTTCTTAGAAAGTCTTTAGATGCTTGCACCCTAAAATAATCATGTCAATTCTAATCATACATAGAATCATCAAGAATATGAGTTTTAATATGTTGGAATTATTTTAGGCATTAAATAACTTTGATTACTATTTAATTATGATATTACATTTTATTTTTTTCGAATAAATTTACTATTCACGTTTTTCTGCAGACGCGTGAACTTTAAATGCAATTTCATAATTCAAATCTTAACCAAATCATGCAAAACTTGTGCCTATAATTAATTTCAGGGTGTTAGCTTTCCAACGAACTTTTAAACACCCAATTTCGAGTTTAAATGAGTGAGAACTAATCAAAACAAAAACGGCGCGCTGATACCACTGTTGGGAAGCGGCCGCGAGTACACAGCGGAAAAATAAATAATTAAAATTATGATGCCGCTTTCCCTTTTCCCAAGACCCATTTGTTTTGATTATTCTATAAGTCTATGCATGTTACTATATATTCTAAGCATAAAACTCATAAAACATGCAAAGAACATAAACCTAAACATGCTAACTATCATAAGAACTCTAATTAAAATAAAGAAAGAAAAAGACTTACTTGAACCGTAGACTCTTCCAGTCATCCCTCCAATCTACAAGCTTTTCTCGAACTCAGCAAGCTCTTCCACGTTCCAAAGAGCCACCCAAGTGTCTGGCCTCCAAAGATGCACACACCAAAGCCAAAACTCAACGGCAAGACTATGCCTTGAGTGCACATGTATTTTGCCCTTGGTGCTAGCCTAGGTAAATACCTCAAAACTTTTAACTCGAGGTTTCTATAGTCAATTAGACTTAAGGATCCTCAAAATCATTGACTTACTCTTAAAACTTTAGAGTTGCCACTTATATAAACAAAAGATTTGAAAGGTTTGGTACAAAAATTTGTGAAGAATTCTTTGGGTTTATATATTGCTCCAAAGACAACAAAATTAATTAAGAATCCGATGTGGGATAAAAGCCAATTTAATCTTAGCCATTGGATCTTAATTTAGTGATTTAATGAGATTATAAAACCCTAATAAGAGTTTGGGCCGAATTGGAATTCAAAACAACAAAATGAAATAATTTTTTTACTATTCACGTGGTACTATTCACGTGTTACTATTCACGTGAATAGTAATTTTTTTTTTTATCTATTTATTCCAATTCCCAAAGTGCCCCTATCGTCATTCACCAATCTCTAAGCCACTATGGAACCTCATAAATGATCTGTTCAATAATTAAACACATTGAACCATTTATGAACAATTCATACAACAATCATATATGCTTTTAAATATGTATTGTGCACTGTTAACCATTGATTTCGACTTTGTTGTGTGTGACCTTTTGGGTTCCCCTCAAGTTGGACATGAAATGAATCGCGATAATTTAATCGAACATAAATTATCCTCCGATCATATGGTCGTTCGATTTCAATGACCAATGTTGACATCTAGCCATGCCAAGGCCCCCAAATGAGAAGGAAAGATATATATACCCATTCTGTATGCGATTTACATATGATACGGTCCCTCGCCTCACTGTATCCCCACCTATTGACCTAGGGTAAGGAAAATGTCTACCCATATGGTCAAATGTATGATGTTGATAGTGTCATGAATCGTGCTAACCCAAGAATCTCACATGATTCTTCCGTTGTGGCCACAGTCTCAAGCACTGATCACACATATCAACCCGCGAACTGGAATACTACTCTTATAAGAAAATATTATCCGAGAGAGTGGCGATTCTCTGTTGTATCTTTACAAACTTCATGTGTTTCAACAAATGACCCAATCATACCCTTATGACCGGATCTTTTGAACCGGGGAAGGAGAATGTCAAAGTTATTTGATCCACACATAAGATTGTAAAGACCTCAAGTCTAAGGACTAGTCATATAATCGATACATGAAAGTTCTCACAGACACATGGGATAAACACTCTATATGAAAACTTTCGGCGGTCAGTTCGATGGACACGAGCAACTCATACATCCATGTGATACACCAAGCGGACGGATCTCTGCTAGTAGCCTATGAGATCGGCTACCTCACTTAAGGGCGGATCATATCATCATGCTAGTCTCTCTCTTTGTGAACGCCCAGATTATTCAAAAAACTATGACTATGAACATTTAAGAGTAATGATTCTCATAAGACGTGGAAGCCATCGTCTTATTACTCCATGGGCTTTATTACAGTGTTGATGATTCATATAAGTTATGTAAGACACGTATAATAAAGATTGCCATTTTATTAATTAATGAAAATATTACAAATACATGTACATATAGCCCATCCACAAGTTGGGTATAGGGCATATCCCTAACAATAAACATGTTGTGTTTATAATTCTAAAGTATCATAACATAATTGATTAGCCTTATTTCAACATTAAGCAATGTGATCATGCATCTAATACACAAATAAACATAGCTTAGGAGAAGATCAAACATTACCTAGTAAGTTTGATGCAAGATCCAATCTATTTCTCCTTTGTTGAAATTGTTGGAGAACCTCCAAGGTGTGCAAGCTTGACTCCAAGATCCAATCTTGTTTCCAATGCTTCCAAGCTTCACTTCAAGATCCAATCTTGATTTCTCCAAAATGAAATGTTATAGAGACCTCACAAGCTTCTCTAAACACTTTTCTAACTTAGGCTAATCTCTCAAGAATTTTCTGTGATTAAAACATTCCTAAAGCTTGTTATTTATAGCAAAACTTAGGTAATTTTTAATTAATAAAAGTTGTAATCAAATTTTAAGTGGGCTTAATCCAATTTGTCCAAATATGTATAATTAGGTGTGACTAATCTCCATTGTCTCCCACTTTAATTTAATCCATTAAATCAAGCCAATGATTAGGAAATGGATTAGTTAAATGTTTGTCACCTTGATTTAATCCAATTAAATAAGCCAAAACCACATTATTACATACTTACAATTACCATAATATCCTCAAATGGTAGAGATAATTATGATTTTACAATTAAGCCCTTGTGTAATTATTGAATTAATCCAATTAGATCAAAGTAAATAATCAATGTTATCCAATAACACTTGATTATCTTAGATGATAATTATAATATCGAATATTATCTTTTATCAAAATAAATCGGCTACCCAAGTGCTCAATGAGTACACTTCATATTGGGACTCTCTAAGTTCAAACACGTTCGTCATATAAGCCTAGCTAATATGTACGTAATTCGGCCACCTCCGAATTCACGAAGAACACGAACGACCTTTCTGAACTATACAAGTCGAGGTCATCACATATGTTTAACAATCCTTTCCGTCGTAGGCTATCCGAGTTGTGCTTAGGAAACATAGAATACACCGTCAAGTTTCCGAGGCGCACATCTCATGTCGACATGTCCACGATTCTTTACAACTGATGCGATCCATCATAGATGATTGACTTGGGTCAAAGATTTAAGAATCGTGACTTTACTCACATGGATACCTAAACCCCTTATTGTACACATACGGGCCGACATATCCTATCTTTCTTCGCACTTGATTACTGAGTGCATCGGTCCATACCCAACGAACATCTAGAGGCCAGACCATGAAATGTTTCTGACATACATGGCATCAAAGTGTGGAGGATCTCACACAAAATCAATTTTATCCTATAGTCAAAGGATTACATATGCTACTCGACTCGAGGAGATTTCTATTGACGGTGGTGTGTACTTCCAACTATTAGGAATCACCTGTGAGTCATTCAATATTCGCTTCAACGAATACCCACATGTCTATACGAGTTTCCAAAACTCATGGTACATCGGGTTAAACCATTGGAACTCCAATTCCAATATACGACATGTGCTAGTCTTATAGGTTATAGGAATTCGACCATATTCAAAAACCAACGACTATGAATATTTATTTTAAGAATAGTTTACACCTAGTGTCAAGACTATTATAAGGTCGATGTCATTCTTAGCATATCTATACATCAATATAATACGCATAATGACAATATCATTATAAGGTCTGAAATTAAAAATATAGTTATTTTATTAATAAATAATAAAATATACAAATCGGATTGGCACTCCAAGTACCAACTCCATCAGGGTGTGTCGAATTATTCTCTCTTGTCGAATGTCATGTCTCATGCAATATGCATCAAACTCCCTGAAACTGTACTTGCCTCAATTGTTTGTTTGAAGGCACTTCAGCTTCTTCCATGTTTCACGCTCTACCATGGCGTGTAACAACTTGAATTGATATATGACACGATCCTTTGTCTTCAGGAAATACACCCAGAATTTTCGAGAAACATCATCAATGAAAGTTAAAATATAATTATTACCGCATAGTGAATCAACCTCCAAGGGATCACACATATCAAAGTGTACCAGACTAAGCAACTCTGATATTCGCTTTGAATAGAAATTATGTGTTACTTACCAGACAAACAATGGTTGCAAGAAGCTAGTGCATCATCCTTGGTAAGCTCCTTCTTGGTCAGGGTAGACAACCATTTCTCACTCATGTGACTGAGTCTCCGGTTCCATAGATTTTGAGAAGCCTCTTTTTCAGCTATATTGAGGTTGTTTGCATAAATATTCACATGAGCCTTGTATAGTGTGTCGCAAACATGTCATCGGGTGACAACCATAGCACATTTTGTCACTCTCCATGTGCCATTTCTGAAGTGATTGTCATAACCTTATTTGTCAAGGGCTATCTCCGAGAGTACATTCAGCCAAAGTTTTAGAACATGCATGACATCCTTCAAAGTTAATGTACATCTGACATTTATCCGTAATTAAATATCACAAATTCCTACTATCCCAGAGGAATTGATATTTCTCATCTTCACTGAACCAAAGTCTTCTGCTTTATATGTTATGAATAAATCTCTGTGAGGAGTGATGTGGTAGGATGTTGTAGTATCTACCACCAATTCAATGTCTTGGGCTGCGGTGTGAAGGTATGTCTCTTACTGCATGAAGCATATGGCTACATCTCATTGGAAAATTACTAGTGTCTCTTATTCATTATTCTTCGGCTGGTAATTGCCTTGGCCTTGCTGGTTGCAATTTTTTACAATTCTTCTTTAAGTGGCCTTCTATGCTACAATGATAGCACTTATAGGTACGCATCATTCTATCTGTGTATCTACCTCTGGTTGTACTTCTGCCTCTCCATTTTTCTCTTCCTTGATGTCTTCCTCGAGTCTCTATGACGAAGGTTTCTGTCTGTTCTGAGCCAACGTCTTTTCTCCTGGACTCTTCATTGGACAGTGCATCTTTTACCATAGGCATGGTAAGTTTGCCTCATAGAGCCGAATTATTGAGAGTAACCACCGATGTCTCCCAACTATCAGGAACATAACTAAATAGTATGAGAGCTTGTACTTCATCTCCCAACTGTATGTCTACTGCAGACAGTTGATTCGCCAGGCTCTGGAACTCATTAGTGTGTTCTACAATGGAAGTTCCACTCCATAGCTTCAAATTCACCAAACACCTCATTAACAGAACTTTATTCCGAGCTGTCTTGGCCTGATACATGCCTTCCAATTTTATCCATATTTCTTAAGCATCTATATCATGTGCTACGTGGTGGAAGACACTGTAGCCGAGATCCACTACCTAATCTGACCGATAATTCTATTGTTGAATTTATTCCAGTCACCCTCTTTGACAGAATTTGGTCTCACTTCATTCACTTCGATTATATCAAACAAATCTTTACCGTGCAAATAATCTATCATATAAGGCCTCCAGAAGGAGTAATTTGTTGTTGTCATCTTGATCATCGCACCAGAAGAAGAATCTTCCATTTACATTTTAAGTTTAAAGTTTAAACTAAAAATAGGACAAAATCGGGGCTGATTTTATCGGAGGTCATCGTTACGTCCGGAACGGTCGAAAATGGTGGATTTGACTATTCGTTGGTCCAAATCCGACACAGATACTACTTTGTAATTTTCTAAAACTTATGGGGCTAAAATGGAAATTCCAGAGACATCAGTGGGCTCAATGAAATTACCAGTTATACTGACGTGGCAGACACGTGGCAGACATATGACATGAATGGGACCGGCTTGCTGACGTGGTGATGACATGGCAGACATGTGTTGATGACGTGCCAGACTCCTTGCTGACGTGGTGCTGACTGTACGTTAACGTGGTGATGACGGTGCGCTGACGTGGCAGACACTTCGACGTCTTCAACCTCTACATAGCACGTGTCACGACTGGGGGCGTATGTGAAGCTTATAGATGGCGCCTGCTGCGCGTGAGCCTTCCTCCGTTGTTGGTTTGATCGCCGGTAAATACAATCGTGTTCGTCCCGACGTGAACAAGCTTATGGAATGGTTAAAATTGATTTTTGACAACTTTTCCAAAACCCGAATTTTCTGAACCGAGTTCCGTTCTTCACCTTCAGGATCCCCAACGTATAACCAAAGCTACTAATACTACTTGATGTGATTCTCTGATCACTAAAGAGTATTTTTTGAGGAAAAATAAATATTCTCTATTATTACTTAAATAGAATTTACAAGTATTACAAAACTTGTACAAAAAAAAAACTCACACACTAACTACACTCTCTAAGCTCTCTTACTTGAAACTTACACTCTAAGCTATTTTACTTGGAGCTTCTTGTTGGGGATGGTTTGGGCTCTCAAATGAGCTCCTTATTTATAATGAAACTCAAGTTCACTATTACAACAAACTAATAAATGCACCTAAGGCAAACTTGGAGTTTTGCTCCACAAGTCAAAGAAAAAAAGCATTCATTGGAAGCTTGCACCAAAAATTCAACAAATGAGATCCTCCACCTAAAGTAGGTTTAGTGGTTTACACCATTATCAAAAAGGTAGCAATTTCTTTTGACAATTTTGACAATGGTGACCATACTTTTGAAAATGCATGGGGATGCAAGCTGGATTCTACATTAGTGATTCTATCCAATGTGTCTTCTGTGATTGCCCTGTGGAATCAACAAACCATCTGCTATTATCTTGCTTATTCGCATGGAAAATCTGGTCGTGGTTGTTTAATTGACTGGGTATCTATTGGGTTATTTCAGATAATCTTGATTCTTTCGTTGAGTTTCTTTTCTCTGATAAAAAATCGCAAGACTTCATTGAAACTATATTCACGACTTCTTGCTAGTGCATTTGGTTGGAACAGAATCAACGTGTCTTCAATAAAAAATCATCGGATATTAAAAGCATTAGTGAGAAAATACTTTGTTCCTCATTAAGTTGGCATTTATTAAAATACAAAGTCGCTTCATCTTCAGCTCTAATTGAGAATTTCATTCATTATCTAAACTAAGAGCATCATGGGCATTGAGGATATTTTCTAGTGTTCCTATTTATGATTTTGTGAGCTTAAGAGTGTTCGTTGGGTATAAAGGTGAAGTTGCTAGTGATTTTAAGTTGAGTCAGTGGAGATTATCAGGTGTTGTTCTTGAGTTGTTATTGTATAGTTGGGCAAGCGCTTTAATTATGTTATTTAACGTTCTTTCTTTCTTTGTTTTTTTTTTTTTTTTTTTTTTTTATTTTTTTTTTATTTGTAATGGTCTGCTGGCTGAACTTTTGCTAGGCTCATATTTTGTGAGTCCTTTTTTTGTCATTTTGTTTTTATAATAATCCGACCCCCTTTTATATCCAAACAAAAATTGATTTGATATTCATTCTCATGTTAAGATTTGAATGTCTTTTTTTTTTTTCACATTTTTATGGGCTTCTTATATTTACCGTTTAATACTTTGATTGACCTGACCTCCTTATGTGAAAGTAAAATGGGCCGGAGTCCAGTCTTATTTTTAAGAATTGGGCCTGAGCTTCGGTCATGTGTGAAAATTAACGTACAACATATGTGCCTCGGTATTCGGTCTCAATAAGTCGCGCGCGTCTGATATTGGGAACTCAAAAATTTTAATATGATGGTCAGGACCGAATGACTGGCTTCCTGGTAAAAATGAATTATGATGATCATGTCAAAATGAACTCAAAAAATAAAGTTGGGATTGAAGATGATTTTTATTTCGAATCCTAATATTTTTAGCTAAAAAATTTTGAATCTTGAATTTGGGATTTTTTTTTATTTCAAATAAAAAAATCAATACAGTATTTAGAATAAGATGGGAATGAGATTTCCAAATCGATTGGATCTCTAAATCAATAGAAGGTGGGTGTGATCATATAATTCAATTTAAGTATTAGTTTCTTTCCAATAACAATAAACACATCCACAAGAGTAATTAATAATTTGATTTTTATTTGTTTTAGAATAGTAATAATTGTATAAAGTGAAGATAAAATGATAAAAAAAAAAATTAATCATAAAATACGGATATTCTGTAGATACTTTATAATTAAATTTTATGTAATTTTTTTTTTTTTTATGTAAATATCACTTTTTTTTTTAAAAAAAAACAAAATTAATATAAAATTTATTTTCCTAAAATAAATAAATTTATTAATTGAGTGTGTCTAATTTGTTTGTGAGGTTTACTAAAGGGTAGCTTATTTGGCGGCTATTGTTATTTAGTCGGTAATCAATAATCTTGGCGGTGGTAGTAGAGTAATGGACACTGCGGCGACAATTTCGAATATGGAGGAATACTCAGCAGCATCAACGACTATCAAATTCGACCAACCAATCCCCTTACTGCGGGGCCCCATCCACGACCAATCAAGCGGCGCGTATCTTCTCGCCTTCAGAAGCCCCCAGTCATGGGCCTCCGCGTACAAATCCTGCCAGTCCAAGATACTCTCGCAGTGCGAACGCGGCGCCAGGATCGGCTGCGCCGTCAGCGCGTCAAACAAGTGCAAGCCTCCGTGGTGGCGAAACCTGATTGGTCCGAAACCCACCGACTTTAGGAATCGAGAGGACTGCGAAGTACGTGAAATGGAAGCGTGTTTGGTAGTTGCTAAAGAGAAGTGCGTGGGCTTTGCTAAAGAGAAGTTGTTGAAGCCGTTTGAGAATGCGAGAATCGCTGGGAGAGTGGGACCCAAGGAGGTTGAGATGTTTGTCTGCTTGGCGTCGTTGCCGGATAGGTCTACGTGGAGGGATTTGATTGGTTTGGAGCAGTTGGGTTCGCGGATTTTGGGTGAGGGTGAATTTGTGGCGACAAATTATAGGGCGAGTGAGTTGCTTGGCTTTGATAAGAATTTCGAACGCTTCTTAAATTAATACCTAGGTATGGTTATTTATTAAATGTGTATTTTTATTTAATAAAAGCATGTTGATGATTGTTAGATTAGGATGATAGAGCATATTGAGTTATCAAATCTTGGTGACTCAGCAGTAGTATATGGAATCTGATTCATTGTTGATATACTTGAATAAGTAGATATAGCACTGGATTTTGATTTATCTGATAACAGTAAGTAGTAACTGATACTAGTAGGGGCCCGTCAAGGGTTTGGCTTAGGGGTTTTCAAGCAGTGTACGTGTACGTATTCAAGGGGTGGTCGAGGCTAAAAAAATTAAATTGGAATTTGCCCACCTCCTATATTTAAAAAGATAATTGATATTAATAGAGGAGTGTTTAATGCCAGGTAATTTAAACATTTAAGTTGTTCGAAGGGAATCCGAATGTGGTCTGCATATGGATTATATGCCAGTGTTTATGTACGGTTATAATGTTTTCACTTGAAAGTTATTTTCTATCGTTTGTGATTTTTCTTGGCAGTTCTTGGTTGGGTTCAGACAGGTCAGTTTTGTACAAGTAGCAGCATTCTTCGCTCTGGAGCATAAACCTCAGATCTAGTTATTTGTTTTGCACGATCACATCATATCATCTTCGTAAAGTGATATCGAAACTTCAGACTTCATATTCCTACAGTCACACTCATGGCTCAACCTATTTGACACGCTTATTGTTCTTCTTCATGTTACTGGTATTGATGTTGTTGACTTGTTGCAATTGTTGTGTTGCTATTATGGACATTGCAGATCATGGTAATCAGTATATTCCTTTATTCATTTGTGCATCTGGGATAATATCATACACCATTACAATGACCATGTTAATTGCTTCTGCTGTCTTCACCTAATCAGTATCATCACCATGCCACAACTATCTTGTGTTGGTTTCTTTTCATTTTCTCTGTTTTATCCTCTTCAAGTAATTTCTTCAAATAAATTTAGGAATTTCTTTATGAATTTCTGTTTCAATGGTTGAATGTGCAATTGTTGTTTCATTTTATTTAGTGGATTCTTGTAATAGAATGTGACTGGTGCGATGGTCAAATGTTAACTTGTTACCCGCATGGTCACGGGTTCTCACCCTTGAAAGTAGAAACATACTCTCTGTGAATAAAAACAGGGGTAGAGCTGAGTATATCAAGACTTTCCCCAACTGCTTATAGCGGGAGCTCTGTGCATTGGATATGACCTTTTAGTGTATTCTTGTAAGATCCTTTCATTTTCAATCATAAATCGACATTATTGTAATGAATCCAGATGCATGGGAAGCTTCCATGCATCCAAGAGGAAGTTGCCATGCAACTTTGGGTGCATGTTGAAAATGGAGCAACCAAACAACAAACTTTAGGTGTGATTGCCATGATTTTAGGGATGAAGTTGGCAAAAATTTGTGCCACCTATAAAAGGGAGCTCTAATTGAGTTGTAAGGCATCCCAAAGTTTGTGTATAGAGAGTGTAGTGAGGTTTTTTGCTTTGTAAAGTTTAAACACTTTTGTATTCTATTCTTGTGAGTAATAGAAAAGCATTCAGTTTTCCTCAAACACATACTGGAGTGATAAGAGAATCACAACAAGTGGTATCAGGAGCTTTGGTTCTACTTTGGGGTCGAAAAACCGAAGAACGGAGCTCGGTTCGGAAAATTCGGGTTCCGGCAAAGTTGTCAAAAATAATTTTTGAGCATACCAACAACTAGTTCACGTCGAGACGATTTCGGTGGTATTTTCCGGTGATCAAACGGACATCCGAGGAGCCCGCACGCTCCGCCACTCTCCGGAGAGTGAAGCCCACTCTCGCCACGCGCCACACCCGCGTCTGGATGAAGAATCATCGCCACGCAAGCTGCCACACCGGCCTATCCGCCACGTCATCCTGCCACGTCATAAGCCACGTCATAAACCACGTGTTAGCCACGTCAAAAGACGGTCCCACTTTTGCCACGTCAAACCTGCCACGTCATCTGCCTGGTAAATTTCATTTAGCCCCCTGAAGTTTTTGAAATTTACAGTTTTTCCCCAGAAGTTTTAGGAATTTACAAATCATCCATTGAGTCGGATTTAGACCAACCAAGTGTCTATTCCACCATTTTCGACCGTTCCGGACGCAACGGTGACATTCGATTTGTGAAATTCAGCCCCGATTTTAACCTATTTTCATTTTAAACTTTAAAACTTAAAATGGAAATGGAAGATTCCACTTTTGGTGCAATGATCAAGCTGACAACAACTAATTACTCCATTTGGAGACCTCGGATGATAGATTATTTACATTATAAAGATTTGTTTGATTTATCGAGGTGAAGGGAGTGAGACCAGAGTCTGTTAAAGAGTATGACTTTAATAAACTCAATAACAGAACTTTGGGTCAGATTAGACAGTGGATCGGTCACAATGTCTTCCACCACGTAGCACAGGATACAAATGCTTATGAAATGTGGATAAAGCTGAAAGACATGTTCAAGGTCAAAATAGCTCGGAATAAAGCCTTAATCATGAGGCGTTTGGTGAACCTGAAGCTACGGAGTGGAACTTCCATTGCAGAACACACCAACGAGTTCCAAAGTCTTGTGAACAAGTTGTCTGCAGTAGACATGCAACTGGCGGACAAAGTTCAAGCCCTCTTGCTA
Source organism: Zanthoxylum bungeanum (assembly GCA_019454045.1). Taxonomy (NCBI): domain Eukaryota; kingdom Viridiplantae; phylum Streptophyta; class Magnoliopsida; order Sapindales; family Rutaceae; genus Zanthoxylum; species Zanthoxylum bungeanum. The sequence continues at coordinate 46,263 of SKCR01042463.1, forward strand.
CTCAGTTCTCTTCCTTAAAGTTGGGAGACACTGGTGGTTACTCTCAGCAACTCAGCTCCATGAGGCAAACTTACCATGCCTATGGTAAAAGACGCCCTGTCAAATGACGAAGCCAGAAGAAAAGACGTGGGCTTAGATCAAACAGAAGCCATTGTCTCGGAGCATCGAGGAAGACAACCGGAGAAAAATCAAGGCAAAGGGAAAGGCAGAGGCAAAAGAAGAGGCAAATCCAAGGACGGGAGAAAAACATATAAGTGCTTCCACTGTGGCATAGAAGGCCACCTAAAGAAGAATTGTCGGAAACTGCAACGAGTGCAGGGACAATGTAATAACCAGCCGAAGAAAAATGATGCGGAGACACTAGTAGTTACAAGAGATGTAGCTATATGCTCCGGCCAGGAAGAAGCATGCCTTCACACCGCAACTCAGGATGTCGAGTGGGTGGTGGATACTGCAACATCCTACCATGTCACTCCTCACAGGGATTTCTTCACAACATACAAAGCGGGAGACTTTGGAGCAGTGAAGATGAAGAATACCAGTTCTTCTCAGATAGAGGGAATTGGTGAAATACAATTGCGGACAAATGCAGGGTATACAATAACCCTGAAGGAGGTAAGACATGTTCCACTGGTAAAAATCCCTCATATTCTCACCTCAGAATATTCGGATGTTTAGCCTTTGCACACGTATCCAAGGAGCTCAGGCAGAAGCTCGATGCAAGGACCACTCCATGCATCTTCATAGGTTATGGAGACGAGGAATTTGGATACCGGTTATATGACCCGAAGGAAAGGAAGGTCATCAGAAGCAAGGATGTGTTTCTCGAATACCAGACAATAGAAGACATTGAAAAGCCCAAGATGTCTTCCAATTCCAATGCCAACAAAGCTGATGCAAATCCAGACACAACCCCAGCACCAACACGAGTGGCCACAGATGATGATGGGGTGCAAGACATACCAGAAGCAGTTCGGAGGAGAAAGATGGTGTTGAGCAGGGGGAGCTGCAACCTGCTCCATCAGAGGCTATAGGATCATCCACAGATCCGGATGACGACAGACCTCCAGAAACCAGTGAACCTCTAGTACGAAGATCTGCGCGAGGCTGGATTCCATCATCCAGATACTCAGGATCAGAATACATTCTGCTTACTGACGAGGGAGAGCCAGAAACCTTCAATGAAGTTGTATCTCATAAAGACAAAGACAAATGGTTGCACGTAATGCAGGATGAAATGGAATCTCTGCAGAAAAACAACACTTATGAGATAGTCAAGCTTCCATATGGAATGAAGGCACTGAAGAACAAATGAGTGTTCAAGCTCAAGAAAGATGGTAGCGGAAAAGTGGTGAAACACAAAGCTCGGCTAGTAGTCAAAGGATTCCTACAGAAAAAGGGAATTGACTTTGATGAGATCTTTTCACCAGTGGTAAAAATGGCTTCAATCCGAGTTATCCTAGGATTGGTAGCCAGTTTGAACTTGGAGCTTGAACAGATGGATGTCAAAACAACATTTCTTCATGGTGATCGAAATGAAGAAATCTACATGGAGCAGCCAGAAGGATTCAAGGTTTTAGGAAAAGAAAACCTTGTTTGCAAGCTGAAAAAGAGCTTGTACGGGCTCAAACAAGCACCGAGGCAGTGGTACAAGAAGTTTGACTCATTCATGGTGGGTCAAGGATACAAAAGAACTACAGCAGATCAATGTGTATACATTCAGAGGTTTCCAGATGGAAATTTCGTTGCTCTTCTACTATATGTGGACGACATGTTGATTGTTGACAAGAAGCAGCGAAGACCAGCCAGCTGAAGAAGGAACTCTTCAGATTTTGGGAATGGAGATTGTTCGTGACAGACAGAACAAGAAGTTGTGGCTTTCACATGAGAGGTATATTGAACGGATAATCAGGAGGTTCGATATACAGAAAGCCAAACCAGTCAGCGTTCCGCTAGCGCATCATTTCAAACTGAGCAAGGGTTCATGTCCCTCATCCAAGAAAGAGATAGAGGAGATGTCATCAATACCATATTCTTCAGCTGTTGGAAGCCTAATGTATGCAATGGTATGTACCAGACCAGATATTGCACACGCAGTGGGTGTAGTGACCCGGTTTCACTCTAACCATAGAAAGCAACACTGGGAGGCAATCAAATGGATTCTCAGGTACCTCAAGGGTACATCGAAGTTCCGTCTGTGCTATGGGGGAGTTGATCCGATCTTGGAAGGCTATACAGATTCAGATATGGCAGGAGATCTTGATGGAAGGAAATCCACATCAGGTTTCATCTACACTTTTGCAGGGGGAGCTGTATTATGGCAGTCAAGATTCCAGAGGTGTATTGCATTATCCACAACAGAAGCTGAGTACATCGCTATAGCTGAGGTATGAAAGGAAATGTTGTGGCTAAAGCGTTTTCTCCAAGAGTTAGGGATCAAGCAGACAGAATACAAGATACATTGTGACAGTCAGTGCTCTGGACCTGAGCAAAAACTCAATGTATCATTCCCGGACGAAGCACATTGATATTCGCTATCATTGGATACGCATGGTCACGGGTCCTTACCCTTGAAAGTAGAAACATACTCTCTGTGAATAAAAACAGGGGTAGAGCTGAGTATATCAAGACTTTCCCCAACTGCTTATAGCGGGAGCCATGTGCATTGGATATGACCTTTTAGTGTATTCTTGTAAGATCCTTTCATTTTCAATCATAAATCGACATTATTCCATTACCATCCTGCATATGATAGCTGCATTTGTGCTAATGTTTCTTTATTCCCCTAGTCTTTCCCCAAGCTAGCAAGTCAAAACTTCGTAATGGGATTGATAGCCTGTTGCCATTATTTGGAGTTAGTCGCTCACCCACATTACACCTAGCGTCTGTAAGAACCATGGTAGATTGCAGACCCTTAATTGTAGTCAGCAAGCTAAACTACAGTAGAACATATTAGGTGTATCTTGAGATTCTTGACGAAAACTATTGAAGTGTTTTCTGATTTATAAATAAACTTTATCCGTTTAGACAAAACATTAGAATAGATGAATCATTTTCTGTTCAAAATACAGAGGTTCCAAGTCTAATTTGGGCTCAATTACTAGTAGACGATTGTTATATTCAGATGATCATGGCATTTAAATTGTTCATATGTTGCATCCTAGTGTCAAATCACAGAACCACTGTTTGGGTGTCTAATTGTTAATGATCTTATATTATAAACTTGATGTTTAGATTGTAAACTTTTTCTGCTTAGTGCCTTATATACAAGGAGAGACATCACCATCTTTGCAGTAAAACCTTTAATTCTAAAAAATGCAGGGATCCTTCGTTGCGGCAAGACGAAATGGATAGCTGAAGATTTTCAGTTATGGAGCTTCTCTGGTGAATCATGTCCAGAAGAAACAGTACCAACTAGAAGAGCAACTGAACAAGACATGTTAAGAGAGAGTTAGTTCTGAAGATTTGGAAGAAAAATAAAAGAAGGAAAAATATTTTCATGGTTTTTTATTAATAATATCCTCTTGCGCAGTTGAAAGTATTATTTTTGAGTAATTTTCAGATGTAATTCTAAAAACAAAGTTTCTGTTTTCTAGGATAACTTTTGTAAAATATTTCAGTGAACTCTGAACTGAACACGCTTTTTATTAAATTTTTTTGGTTTTGGAAAACGATAGCCTTTTTGTTGGAAATGGAACGGAACAATCACTATTCTTTTTCCTTTTTTTTTTTAGTAACCACTAATTTTCTTTGAATAAAGGATATTGGTTAAGATAATAATTTTGGAATTAAAGGCGGGATAAAATATTTTAATAGTTCAACCCATTCAAATTATGTCCAAGTGTCTGGGTTGACTAATCAAACATGTAGAAATAATCATAATTTAAGGATTTTTTTTTAAAAAAAAACCTCAATTTAAATAGAAGTTCTCTTATTCAACTAAAACCAAATTTTAAAAAATTACATGTAATCTTATTATAATAAAATGACCAAATGGGACATAGAATTAAACTAAAAAATTAGTATTTTTTTTGCAAAAAAAAAAAAAAACCACAATTTTTTTTTTCTATTTTCAAACTAAATATCTTTCAAAATATAAAGTGTTTCATGAAAAAAAATACATATTATCTACAAATCATAAATTTTAAAATAAGACTTAGTTGTGTTATGTATGTCTTAGTTACATTACTTATCTTCAATTTTTTACCTCAGTCACATTGTTTTTCCTCAATCAAATTGAGTATAACCACAGTTGTGACCCCATTCACGTTGCCGACCATTAGTTATGTTTGTGATTTCAGTCACTTTAATTATCATAATCACAATACTAACCCTCAGTCATATTGAACACAGTTATAATTGTAACCTCGATCACTTTGCCAATCGTCAGTTACATTTGTGCCATCAGTTACATTAGTTACTTTAGTCACATTGAGAACACTTACAATTGCGACTCCAATCACATTGTCGACCCTTAATTATATTATCAACCATCAGTCACATTGAGCATAGTCAGAATTGTGACTATTTTTTTACTTACAGTCACAAAATAATTGTCAATTAAATGTGTAGCTGAGTATGTTTTTCTTAGCCACAGTCATAATGTGAATATAAATGGTTTCATTCACATACCAATAAACCAAAGAGGAATTAATATTTACTGTATATTTAAAATAAAAATAATTGCTTTCAAAACGCAATACCTAAAGATGAGATAAGGGGTTAAAAATTATATATGAACTTAACCACCCTTTATTTTCTTAAAGCAAAAAAATTACCGTTAACGTAAATAACAATTTAATTGATTTTTTTTCTTTGTAAGAGTAAAAGGGAGAACAAAACTCAGTCAAACATCCTATTAGTTAAAAAATAGAATAAAGTGGAATAAAATTTAAAATTTAAAATTTTACAATTAAAGAGAAAACAAGTTTAGAATTATGATATTTATATAAGAAGAGATGAGAAATAGGGTTTTTTTTTTAATAAATTTTTATAATTTAAAAATACCTAACCGCTGCCTATGGACATTAAAGTGATTATTTAAAAAATTCGTCCAAACATTGTCTAGGCGGAACTGATTATAATTTTATAAATCTAGCACGTAAGCGCACATATCACTCAAGTAATACAGTGACTGATAGTCGGATGTCGAACCCACATAGACTTAATATTTATCTTATTAATATTAAGATTAACTTACTTAACTTGAACTAAACTATTGAGAAAGAAGAATTAATTTAATGATTTAATTGAAAAATAAATAAAAATCAAATAACACTTTTTAAAGAGACCTTATAAGATAAAATAACCTAGGGTTGCAACTTCACCTAAGGATTTATCAAGATTATTTTATTGTTGGTCAAACAAATAAAATAAGCGTTCAAGTTTAGAGAATAATAAATAATCAATAACAAACCCAAAGAATAAAAATATGCAAATAATTAATTAAATAAGCTTAAGATTCATTACAACCATAAATTTAATGAATTAGCTACTCATAATATTCAATAAAAATAAGCTAATCATTAATACAAGGCAAAGAACTCATAATAGAAAAGTTAAAGAGAAAAGGGAAGAAAGAAACTCTCGTTTGCAGTCTTTAAACTCCAACTTCTGTTGATGCACTCATTCTTGCCTTACTTTAGGTCTTCTTCTAAGCTCTGGAGGCTCCAAAATATATTATGAGGCTTCTTTTAGGTTTTGGGATGAGATGTTGGTTATATAGGAGGTCATGTGGGTGTTTCATTGTTAAAAATTGAATCCAGGGCGAAACTGAAAGGAATTTACCGTGTCGCGACGCACGTTTGCATGCCGCGACTTTCTTCACCAACTTTGGTGCGTCGTGATGTGACAAGGGCAATGTCGCGACGTGCCAAATTTCAAACACTGTTTACTTTTTGATCATTAGCGCATCTCGATGTGCTACGAGCATCGCGCGTTTTGACTCTGAATTTTTCCTGATTTACTCTGTATCTTTCTGTTTTATCTCTAGTTAACTCCATTGAGTCGTGAAATTATTTTGACCTGTAGGGATCACGAATGCATTTAATATATGCAACAAGACTTTAAACCCCTAGGCGACCTTAGTGGACAAGTTATAGTCTCGTGCGGGCTTACATCGATGACACCCACAAACATCATTTACACACTCATGAAATCACACAAAAATACAAAAATAAATAACTAAATAAAACAGTCATGAGAGTTACACATAATATTATCCTCAGAGAATGTCCAATAATGAAACCCAAGAAACTTCAAAGTACCTAACACGACTTAAATCCAAATTCTTGAATAAATCATCTAAGCCGGACTCACAGTGTGTGTGTAAAGGTCCGATCACAATTCAAATCTTAAGTACATCAACTCATTGATTTCGTCTTAAAAATTGCATCCGATGGGTCAAAACAACCTAGATATCTCAAAAGCATCTTTATTTGTCCATTAAGCTCGATATGGTATGACTTCTCCTTTTCTTTCTCTTTTAACTCAACTACCCTTTTAAGGTAGTATTTATCCTCATGGTGGTCATAACACTCGCATATTGGCAGCTTCACGCTTATCGGTTATAGGTGGTTTATTTTTTTCCAAGATATTTTTTTCTTTTCTGCTCTTCAATTTTTTTTCAAAAGATCTCTCTCATTTTTTTTTTTGCTCTAGTCATACCATATATCATAAATAATTACAAACATAGATAAATTTCTAAGCAAACAGTTATTCATCGTCAAATAATTTCTTCAACTAGTCATTTTGCCAACCACCTAGGCTATTACTGCTAGAAATATACTTTTAAGTGTATACGAGTCTAACCTAGATTACCTACTCAAGGCATCAGATAAAAATAAATTGGGCACTTATCATTTCCTATGATTTCACACTAAAGCAAACGAACTCATCATGTGAACTATGTTTTACTACCACATGACTAAAAATAATTTTTTTAAGATTTTAAGATTTTTTTTATAAAAAAAATAGTAGGAACTAACAATAATATACACACTCTCTCAAATTTAAGACTTGCATTGTCCTCAATGTAAAATAAACGTAAAGAAGACAAGAGTGGGGAACAACACTACCGTGCATGGAGTTGATCAGGTTCCTACTGGTTAGAATTTGGTTGCGCAGAGTGTATGGGTAGTATTAGTATGTACATAAATAAACATACACAGTATTAAACACGCAAATAACAAACAAGAAAATAAACTTATGTAAAGAAAATAAAAATTAATAAATGCATGAGTTGCCTCCCTACTAGCGCTAAGTTCAACGTCTTTAGCCAGACAGTCTTTGAAGATCTTCCTTCAAGAAGGCTTAAAAGTGGCTTTGGATGTCATATATAGGACAATGCCATGTACATTATTCTTCACCATCCTCTCCAAAAATGAGGTGGCAAATAAATTTTTTTTTTCCATTCAATGCCCATGCCATTTTCTTCAACCTTTTAGCTCTATGGGGTCTTAAAAGGAACGATAGACTGTCAGGAGGTCTCGTATGATGCTTGACTTTGAATGGTTGTGTCATTCGGTCAAGCTTATGGGCGCTATTCATGATGTTAACTTTCCAATGTTGCGATGTATCCTATTATGTCATGAGATTTTCATTAGGCTCACACAACTACTTTTGCCTAACTCATTGTTACACCACTTCCTCATAAATGTACTTTCGAATTTCTTCTTTTAGATTTTCATCAGACATCTGCACAATGCATGATCCAAGATTGTCAATTTGGGGGTACAGAGTCAATGTATCATGACTGACATTATTTGATATGTCTATCTCTAAGCCCTCATCTTGTTTTGTTGGTATGAAGGGTATGGGCAGCTCCTCTACTCGTGTCTCCTCATAAATGCACTCAGTGAATAAAAAGTTATCTAGATCAATTCGATACTCTGCTTGTTCGGGATTTTGACGTGATATCTCTGACTCTTTATACGTCTTAGCCTCTCTCCCTATTACAGTCTCATTGTGAATCTCTTGACTCTCGAGGGATTCTTCTGTGTCATCTGACAGATTTCCTTGAGGTATATAGCTTTGGTTTTTGGTTAGATGTCTCAATTGATCTTTCAGTCTTTGTAAGGATATTGCTTGACTGTGAAAGATTGCATCAAATTTAGCTTACCAGTTCTTGATCATGTCAACTATCCGTTTCTCTAAGGTTGGTTCTGGTTCCTGAGGAATTTCATGGGCTCTCCTCATTGTGCTCTGAAAGACTTGAGCATACATCGCGTCACTTCTCTTTGACATCCACTGATAGTTGTTAGGACAATAGACCTCAAAAAATCAGACTATGTCTCCCCGACAAAAGGTGTAGCATCACCTCTTATAACTCTTAATGACTCCACCGTCCAATGGCACTCCATTACTTCGACCACATGAAGTAAAAGAAAAACAGAAATAAAGATAAAAAAGAAAAAGGGAGAGGTGTTTAGCTAAGCAAGTAAAACGTTGTCCTATTATTAATAAAGAAAAATAAATTAAGTCCCCGACAACGGCACCAAAAACTTGATCGCAGTTATATAAATCTAGCACACAAGTGCACATATCGTTCAAATAATACAGTGACTGATAGTCAGATGTCGAACCCATAGAGACTTAATATTTATCTTCTTAATATCAAGATTAACCTACTTAACTTGAACCAAACTATTGAGAAATAAGAATTAATTTAATGATTTAATTGAAAAGTAAGTTGAAATCAAATAACACATTTTGAAGAGACCTTATAAAATACAAGAATCTAGGGTTGCAACTTCACCTAAGCATGCAAACTATAAGCTCATACAATTTCCATTCAATTGGGTTGTTGTTATTAATTATTAACCTAGAACACTAAATTATTCACAAGCCTCTTTCGATAGTCAGGTGAATATATTCAAAATAAATCAATTAGCTATATATCTATGTTAATTAAAATAAACCAAATTCATTAAGGTCAAGTTCTAATAATAGTTACATGCCCTTTAGGTATATGTCTATCCTGCAGAGAAATCTATTCAACGAATAAATCACATGCTATTATTCCCACGACTAACCCAAATTTCCTCTGTCGAGTTTCTAAGGATTTACCAAGATTATTTTATTATTGGTTAAACAAATAAAATAAGCGTTTAAGCATAAAGAATAATAAATCATCAATAACAAACCTAAAGAATAAAAATATGTTAATAATTAATTAAACAAGCTTAAGATTCATTACAATCCTACATTTAATGAATTACCTACTCATAATATTCAATAAAAATAAGCTAATCATTACTACAAGACAAAGAACTCATAATATATAAAGTTAAAGAGAAAATGGAAGAAAAAAACTATTGTTTGCAGTCTTCGCCTTTAAACTCCAACTCCCGTTGATGCACTGGTTCTTGCCTTGCTCTAGGTGTTCTTTTATACTCTGGAGGCTTCAAAATATGTTATGAGGCTTCAAAATATGTTATGAGGCTTCTTTTAGGTTTTGGGACGAGTTGTTGCTTATATATGATGTATTGTGGGTGTTTCTTTGTTAAAAATCGAATCCAAGGTGAAATGGGACGAATCTAAACGCGCATCGCGAATTTCTTCACCAACTTTTACGCATCACGACCCGAAAACTTTTGACTCCGAATTTTCCCCGATTTGCTCCGTATCTTTCAGTTTTTATCTCTAGTTCATTCCATTCAATCGCGAAATTATTTTGACCTGCAAAAAACGAACCCAAAACACATCAAAGCGCTCATAAACTTCAAGATCATCCACAAAATATTAAGACAAGGGGCAAAAAATTTAGGGATATTAACCGTTCATCATGAACATTTAACAATATAGATAAGTTGTATTATGATTGTTAAATTATTTTCAAAAGAACAGTCCAAATAAGCTATGTTTGACAAAATAACTTGATTTGATATGGTGTGTGTTTGTTATATATACACACACTCACAATACTATAATAGGTGAATGGATTCTCTTTTGCCCAACTTTCATCAAATGGAGAATCAATCCTTCGTCTAAGTAGTCTATACCCAGATTCCAAAAGCCAAAAAGTAATATGATGTGAATTGATGATATATTATATTATTGGTGAACTACTTAGTAGTAGTATGAGGTAAATCATTTTTCTTTTTATAATAATTATAGGGGATTATTTTTTTATTGATATTCTAGTGATATTCATGATTTAAGTAGTTGTACATTCTAGTTTCTCCAAAATATATAACTACTTGAAGTAGGAATGTCACTAAAAAATGTCCCACTATTAATGTCCTTTTATTTTATCTATTAGGTAGGGGTGTGATATGAAATTATGTGATAAAATTTATTTCTAAATTTTTGAAAGTAAATTTTGCTCCGTTGGGACTGTGTTAAAGATCCCAAAAAAAAGCATTACAGAGAAATTTGAGACAATTTAAAATGTCATAAAGATAATTCAAGTTACTTGAGAAATTAAGTGAAATAGTCACAATTTGGGGTGTCATTATAATTTTACCCAACTTTCCATCTCCCTAGTATTGAAAAATAATTGCTCATTTGTGAGCAAAAACGCCCCAAAATAATATTGTTCTATTTTTTTAAGTCGATCGCACAACAAAGCCTATGCACTCGCTTGATATTTCGTGGAACACCTTATTTTGCATTATTTCTTAATGTGTATGTTGATGTTGGTTTTTTATCCCGAGAAAGATTTAAGTATCGAGGAGGGGTAGTATAGAGATTTATGCTTAGCCAAAAGTAGATGGTAAAGACCCAAGAACTTAGAAGGAGACGAGGTCTGACAGAGAGACCCGACCACCTGATCCAGAGAAGTTCTCCTAAGGACAGAACTTGTTGAGCATGAAGCAAGTTATCATACCAACCCGACCATATGAAG
>SKCR01042464.1:0-70033 GCA_019454045.1 Zanthoxylum bungeanum
ATTTAGAAAGAAAGAAAACAACTCTTAACTTGGATAAGAAATTTCACTTGTTTAGTCACTAACTTGTTTATTCTCATTTCTCTTGTCTTTTTGCTTTTGTGTGCATTAGTTTTATTTTGACGTTTGTGGGTATCATTACTGTAAGCCCTCACGAGACTACAACTCGTCCACTAGGGACACCTGGGGGTTTAAAGGCTTGTTGCATACGCTAAATGAAACTGTGATCCCTACGAAAGTGGCTTAGTTTAATTTAATTTTATTTTAAAGATGTTTATGTTATTTTATTTTTTGCTTTGCTCGAGGACTAGCAAAATGTTAGGTTTAGGGGTGTGATGAGTGGTAAATATATCACTATTTCACACTCATTTAACTTAATATTTTGTATAGTTTCTTGAGATTGTTACTTTGATTTGTTTTGTGCTATTTTGTAGATAAATAAATTTTCAGGACTCTCTGGAATCAAATTAGGGCCAAAACAGATAAAAACGGACAAAAAAGGCAAAACTGTCTTTTGGGCGTCGCGACTCGCAACAACTCTGCATCGCGACCGCTAATGTGCGCCGGATCCAGCTAAAATACGCCGAAAACATGTCACAATCAGAGAAGTTTGCTATCATGCACACTTGCTAACATGCGCCTGCCACGTGTCAATATCACAGCAAATTATGCTAACGTGCGCCGGACATGTGTCATCATCACATGCTGTCGACAATTATCATCGCCACGTCAGCGCAACGTCAGCACATATGTCATCAATGACGTCAGCACAATAATTTAGTGGTCGCTACATCAGCATAATAATTCAGCTGCCGACAGCCGTTAAACACGTGTCACCATCTCCGCAGAAGTCGCGCCACGTGGCAGAAATCACGTCGCGTCGCGACGTGCAAGGACCATGGATGCCTATAAATTCAGCTCGATTTCAGAATTCAATTCATACTTTCTTCTAAGGGATTCCTTAAGAATACTCTGAAGATTGTATCTTATTTGTTTATTTACATATTTCAGTAATTAATTTTTGCATTAGCACTTTCTTTTATTTACTTTTCAGTCTTTACCTTTCGGGATTTAATTTTTATTTACTTTTACGCAATTTACTTTCTGTTATTTACTTTTCAGTATTTACTTTTCAGCAATGAGGAGGTAACTCCCCCTTAAATATTACTAATATTTATATTAATCTCCATTAATTATAATATATAAATATTTAAAACCTGACTTAATGAGGATACCGCCTTATGGTCAGTTGAAATTAATTATTAATTTGACTTAATCAGGATACTGCCTAATGGTCGGTTGGTAATATCACACCAAGTTAATATATTATAATATGTGAGATATATAAAATAGTAGTAATAAAAGTGGATCCTCCAACCCCATCATTTTCTTTTATTGTACTTTTTCCTTTTTAATTCTCAGCATTTACTTTCCAGCATTTACTTTTCATCATTTACTTTATGTCTTTTATTTTATTTAAGCTTTTACTAGCCGTAAATCTGTGTGGTAACTAAACTCGTTTTCTGGGGTTGTGATGAATTCCAATATCACCGGTTTATAAGGGGTTATTTTACAGTTTGGGTAATATAAAGGTTTATTTATTGAGCCTTAGTCTTAATGCTTCTTGTTAACTGGCCATTAATAAGATTGATCTGGTAAACTTAAAATGAACTTGGAAAAGGGAAAAAATAGATAACCATTTAATAGATTTCCTTACAGGATAGGAATATACCTGTCGGGCGGGGGTAGCCATAATTGGAACTTTATCTTAATGAATTCAGGTAACTTGATTGACATAGGAATATGATTAATTAAGTTACACTGGGTATTTGTATCTGACCATCGGAAGAGGCTTTTGCATAATTTCGTGTTCCAGGTTAAAAAACCGATATATTACACAAATATAAAATAACAACTTCATCTTTAAAAAGATATTGGAAAGATTCACAACCCTGGATAGTTTCTTAATATTGAATTTCACTTAATTTACTTTCGCGCCATTTTATTTTCTTGTTTTAATTTAAAGTCATCATTCCAATCAAACAATCAATCTATTAGTTACTCGTAAAAATTTGGCTTGATAAATTAATAGCTTAGGTATTATGTCCTTGTGGGATCGATAATTTTATACTACTGAACGCTACGTGCGCTTGTGTTATACGCGTGTGATTACGCACCGGCCAAGCCACCAAAAAATAGTAACCGGAAAACAGCAAAACAGCAACCAGAAATAATAAGACAGCAACCGGAAAATAGCAAGCAGAAACAGCGAACCAGTAGCCAGAAACTGCGAACTAGCGATCCTTCCGGTGACGGCCTAACGCAATTCCGAGAAAGCAACCTAAAAGGTAAGACCAGAGGGCACCCTTATCATTTTTCTTCTTATAGTTCCGGACACTGCGTGTCTGGCTGGACATGAACTATGTCCAGCCGGGTATGGGAAGTCCTACATCAAAGACGATCAAATTTCTGGTCACATTATTTTGTTATTTGGTAGTTCGTTATTTTATTTTGTCTATTCATTCACCTTTATGATTTTTATTTTGTTTATTTTTCTTGTTCATGTTAATGATTATATTTATGTATTTTTTTTTACCTTTTTAATTATTCATTATCCGTATATGCATGGTTATATTTTTTACGTCTGTTTACATTACATTAATTATTATGGATGTTATTATCCCTTGCGGTATATCGGATGGAAACCCAGACATAAATTTTGTAGCTGAATCTGAATGGACGGTAGTGCGGTCTGTACTTGGGATACAACTTCACGTGTCACTCGGGAAATATTCATATATGCGTAATTAACCCCTTTTGTGTTTGCTATTTATTTATTGACGCTTTTCCCGCTTATCTTTGTTTATTATAGTTTTCGTTAACGCATCTTGTACTTCTTAATTTAATATGCTTTTTTGAACTATGTTATTGTGGTTATTATTTTGATTGGATATGTTATTATGTTTTTATTCGCTTTTTTGCATGAATTACATTAAGACTTGGCTATACCATTGTGTGAACCCGTCCATTATACTGGCATAAGTAAGGGACCATTCTGAACCCAACAGTTTGAGGTCCTCCCATTCGAGGGGTGAGTGCAGCCTTAAATATTTCCCAGTTCACACTGGGTGGCGACTCATTTATTCTCTAATTTAGTCCCCTGCGGGCTACTCCGTACTCTCTACGGGCTGCGAGCCCAACAGTGTCGTGGTCGTCGAGCATCATAGGTATAGCGGTAAACCCCGCTTCTCTCCTACAGATGGCGACTCCACTGGGGATAGAGAATCGGCCCCGAAACAATGCCTTGTAGTGTCCGTGGCTTTGGCTTTGGTTACCCAAGTCTCATATATTTTGCATACCCTTTTACCCCAATGGCGTCATGTATGGTGAAGTCGTTTTCACTCAAGGCGGCGGATCGTTATGTGATGATAACCATCACTCATTGGCACGTACCCTAGGGTATAAAAAAAGTGCGCTCACTTGCTCGTTCAAACCTTTGAGTGGGGAGACCTAGTTGTGGGCAACCCTTCGCCGATGAGAGCCTTATCCGTACCCTTGTAAGCCCACATATGAACCATAGTTATATGTCCTGTAGAAGCTACCCATATGCTTGTGGGACCATTATCATTTGGATCCATTTGGACCTCACATCATAGGATATGAACTTGTTGGGCCACTTAAACTGGGACAAGTTTGCATCTTATGGTAATTGGGTTAAAAGTTTTCAAAATGACGATGGACCATCTTTTGTTTGGGCCCCCTATCATTTGAAGTTATTTAGCCACATTATCGCAAAAGTGTAAACCTGTTGGGCCTTTCCAACTGGGACAAGTTTGCACCTCGCGATAATCTAATTGAACGCTTTAAAATGATAACGGGCCAACTTGTGTAAAAACCTTGATGGGCTTAGAAGGTCCAAACATGATCCTAATATGCCAATGCATGAGTTCGATATCCGCACTGGCTTTCATCCAGGAAGGATACGCCTTGTTATGGCATATTTGTATACTTTTGGATACCTCCAAGTCTATCCCCGCCACAACCGTGATTACCGAGGGCCCAATTCATCATTTCTAGACAATGGCACGATCCCCATAATAGGCGTAGTTAATTTTATAAATGGACGGTCTTTGTCTTTTACCGATGGAAAGGGACTGAAGTAGCCAAGGTTCACCCCTGTAGCGTAGGAGAGAACGATTTTGTGTACCCCACATTGGTGCATAAAATAAGCCATACCTAGGACAGAAATGGACTTACCTCGAGTGTGGGAGGAATAAGGTCAGAAGGATATATGCTACTTTGATAACCACATGCATCTCATACATACACGCATCATGCTGACCCTTTTTCTTAAAAGCCATCATAGATATTCGTTTAGTTAGAGAAGAATGAAGACTTGTCCAAAAAAGGTTAGCAAACATGGATGCGTCAGACAGTGAAGAAAAAAACGGGGGTGGAAGGCGTGAGGAGCCTCCAAATAGGGTGAGCGAAGAAATCCATGTTTTTGATGATGACATGGCTGAATATGCCGCGGGAAGGATAGCTGGGCCTCAGGCAGAGTTACAGAAACTCAGAGAACAAGTAGAGTCAGTTACCCGCAATATGAGGGGAAAACATGAAGATTTATTAGACTTTGATGCGATGACTTTCGAAGAACAGCTGCCTCCCCAATTTAAGATGCCTGACATGGCCAAGTTCAACGGGAATGGAGATCCTCGAGTCCATCTCCGAAAATATATTTCAGTGATTAGTTCAATGGGTTTGTCAAAGTGCCAGATACAGAAGATGTTTGGGATGTCACTAGAAATGGCGCCCGTAGTATGATATCATGGCCTAGAGAGAAAGATCAGGGATGACTGAAGGGTATTAGCGGAGGCCTTTCTAAACCAATATGTCACGGACCTGGAGATAGACTTGTCGCTTCGTGACCTAGAAAACACCAAACAAAAGCCAGAATAGACCTTCAAAGATTATGTGGATTGCTGGAGAAGCCAGCTCTTGAAGATGCAGACATGTCCCTCGGAGAAGAACCAAATTAAGATGATCATTAAAGTCACCAACCCCTCCATTTATAACAAGCTGAGAATGATGACCTCCATGATTAGTGACTTTCGACAGTTAAGAGAAATTATCATTGATATCGAGGAAGAAGAAGCCGAGAACAGAAAGTTTTATGGCCAGAATAGAATGACCATTGGGGGGCCTTCAGGGACCAAGCCCGCTCCAGCTGAGGTCGTCGCTATCAGAAACAGGCGATTCTCCAATCTTGGTATACATTTGTCAAAGGTGTTTGAAAATCTGAAGAGGCAAAGACTCATAAAACCTTTAGAACCTAGACCACTTCCAAACCATGTGCCACCAACCTCAACCTAAACCTATACTGTCACTACCATCAGCAAAAAGGCCACGACACTGACAACTACGCCCGCCTCAGGCATGGGATCCAAGACCTCATTGACACCCATAAAATACCCGACTTGGAAAAAGAACAACCCAACACACACATAAACCCTCTACCCAACTACCACTCCGTTCCACCACCCACCTACATGATCAACTCCGGCCTGCCTGAAAGCTTTGTCCTCCAAACTCTCAACCATCAAGCTTCTTGCATGGGGATATATGATAGCAGCAGTGAAGATGAAATAGAACATGAGAGAGATTTCTGGGAAAACTTCTCGAGCAGTGACGAAGAGAAAGTAAAGAGGATGACTCGCAATGGACGTTTCTACAGTGATGAAATAGAGAAAGGCAAAGAAGCGCTAACAGAAGGCCGAGAGGTGACAGAGAATATGGATAACACTGAATGAGATACAATGTTGCGTCAATTGAAGAAGACACGGGTATAGATGAGCATATGGGAGTTATTATGCGCCTCTCAAGAGATACATGTGTGCCATGGTAGAAGCTCTAAGCAAGATAATGGTACCTGAAGATGCAAACCCGACGATGTTCGTAGGGTCGGTACAGAAAGAGGGTAGGTAGGTGATAACATTCTCTGAAGAAGAAATTATGATGGAGGGGAGGAACCACAACAAGCCGATATTCATAAAAGCAGAAATAAGAGGCAAGAATACATCTTGTGTGATGGTGGATGATGGCTCATCTATCAATGTGTGCCCTTTGAAGATACTGTCAAGGTTGGGTATGCAGACAACAGATTTAAGCCCCTCCAGCATGACTATCAAAGCATATGACGATAGCAAACGGGGAGTCGAAGGTATATTTGTCACAGCAGTCATAGTGGGCCCGATTGAAGACGAGGTTGAGTTCATAATGCTTGATATCCCAGCTATATTTACTATGTTATTGGGGAGGCCATGGTTTCATAAACTTGGGGGCGTGTCATCCACTCTGCACCAGGTTATTAAGTTCCCGTATGGAGGGGAAATCATCACCATCAGGGCTGAAGTAGACAATACAGTGGCTGCTTTAGACATACAGCCTCTCACAAGGTTCCAAGTGGCTACAAACTTCGAAGAATGGGCGAACCCTAAAGTGGCTAAAATCATGAAAAAGATGAAATATGAGCCGGGCACAGGTTTCAGTGCTAGAGGAGCACTACCAGATTTCAAGGAACAGACCACTAAGAAAGGATTGGGGTATGAATCCGATGGTAATGAACCAACGACCAAGAAGAGATGGATGAAGCTAATAGAATACTTTGTGAAAGCCACAGGGTATCAAGAAGAGCCTGAACCCGTAGAAGTCCATGGGATCGTAGTACCAGGGTTTGAGATCTTCAATGATGTGATGAAAGTTGCAAAAGAGGAAGATAAATGGGAAGAAGAACTAATGCAGTTGGAGAATCTGACGCTCGAATGAAGCAAGAAGACGGAAGAAGACAAGGCTGCAGATGACGAATATGTTTATTTTCCTGACTTATTTGATTGTAATCCTGCATTTATTAAAAATAAAGACATTGATTTTGCTTGCTTGTTTTAGTCTTTTCTGCATCATAACATGCATGACATGAGCATATTTGATATATATTCAACAAAGGCAAATGCATTTAATCTTGGTACATGTGAAAACCCCAAGGAAATTTTAATTACAAGTGAGGTTACCTTTGATGAGCGGAGAGATCTAGAGAGAATATTAATAAAATATGCAAATGTATTCGCATGGTCCTATGATGACATGCCAGGAGTGGACAAGGGTATTGCCCAGCACATGATACCAACTTATCCGAACATGAGGCCAGTAAAACAGAAGCTCCGAAGAATGAGGCCAGAATGGGCCGAAAAGGTTAGGGAAAAAGTCAATAAGCAAATATATATGGGGTACTTAGAGATGGTGAAGTACCCTGAGTGGCTAGCCAACATTGTGCTGGTACCGAAGAAGGATGGAAATGTTAGAATGTGCGTGGATTATAGGTACCTCAACAAAGCTCGCCCAAAAGATGATTTTCCCCTACCTCATATAGACGTGATGGTTGATAGCACGGCTTTATCTGCTATGTACTCTTTCGCTTATAGATTCTCAAGATATAACCAGGTCCTCATGGCCGAAGAAGACAAACATAAGTATGCCTTCGTCACTGAGTGGGGTACATATTGTTACAAGGTGATGTTGTTTGGACTTAAGAATGTGGGAGCCACTTATCAACGAATGGCCACTACACTATTCCATGACTTGATTCATAAGGATATTGAGGTAAACGTCGATGACATGATGGTTAAGTCAGAGACAAGGGCCGAACATATAGAAGCGCTGGAGAAATTCCTTCAAAGAGTCGATAAGTACAACCTCCGACTCAACCCAAGAAGTGTGTGTTTGGGGTAACATCCGGAAAGTTATTAGGGTATACGGTAGGAATGGGAGGGATAGAAGTGGACCCTGAAAAGATCAAGGCAATTACCGAGATGCCCACACCGAAGATAGAAAATGAAGTTAGAGCTTTTCTCGGGAAAATCCAGTATATCAGCCGATTTATTGCAAAGCTAACATTACTATGTGAGCCCATCTTCAAGTTATTAAGGAAGGACCAGTCTGTGGAATGGAATGGACAATGTCAACAAGCTTTTGACAAAATCAAAGAATATTTGGTTAAGCCGCCCGTCTTGAAACCCCCAAGGTCGGGCAAACCCTTGGTGTTGTATTTGGCCATAGAACCCGAAGAGCTGGGGGCGATGATGGTACAGGCAGATGATACAAGGGTGGAACATGCAGTCTATTACCTCAGTAAGAAGATGCTTCCGTATGAAGCCCGCTATCAAGAGGTGGAAAAGATCTGTTTGGCAGTGATATGGGCTTCCCGAAAGTTACGTCATTACTTCCAATCCTATAAGATACAAGTGGTAGCAAAAGAGAATCCCTTAAAATATTTGCAGTCAGTACCTTCACTGGTAGCAAAGTTGGGCAGAAGGTTGGTATTGCTGACGAAGTTTGATATAGAATACCTCAACTCTAAGGTAATCAAAGGGCGAGATGTAGCAGAATTCTTGGCATTACAACCCATAGAATGAGATCAGTATAAGTTCGAGTTCCCAGACGAGGAGATTCAAGCTATAACTGTCCAATGGTGGAAAATGTATTTCGATGGGGCGGTGAATTACAAGGGAGCTGGAATAGGAATTGTGATAGTAACCCCTGAAGGAGAAGCCCTACCTATGGCCAAAAGGATGACGTTCGGAGTCACCAACAACATTGCCGAATATGAAGAATGTGTCTTTGGACTGAAAGCACTAATAGCCCTAGGAACTAGGGACGTAGATGTTTATGGAGACTTGATGTTGGTAGTTCAAGAGATGTGAGGGGAATGGGAATTGAAGGAAGACCGGTTGATACCCTTCCTACTCCATCTCAGGAAGTTGACACAGGCTATCCCCTACTGTAGGTTCCAGCACTTGCCATGAGAAGAGAACCAAATGGCGGATGCATTGGCCACCCTAGCTGCCACTTGGGAAAACCCGGAAAAACTGGTAATGAGACCTCTTGTGCTGACAATAGCTAGCAGACCCAGTTATGAGATAGAGAGAATCTTGGAAGTAGAAGTCGACGATGGAAAGCCGTGGTACTATGACATTTTGCAGTATCTAGAATGCGGAGAATTCCCGAAAGAAGCTGGCAAGAAAGACAGAGTAGCCATTCAGAAATTGGCTTCCCAGTATGTGAGTTTGAGGGGAGAGTTATATAAGAGACAAGCCAAGAGCATCCAGCTGAAATGTTTGAGAAAAGAAGAGGCTCAGAGGTGATGGAAGAGGTACATCCTGGAGTATGTGGACCACACATGAACGGATTGAATTTGTCTCGCAAGATAGTGAGACAGAGATTTTACTGGTCGACCATGGAAGCTGACTGCACAAAGTTGGTGAAGCACTGTCACGATTGCCAGACACACGCCAACTTGAACCATCTACCGACTACGAAATTACACAGACTGTCAGAACCATGGCCTTTCTCAGCGTGGGGTATTGACAGGATTGGAGAAATCAGGCTGCATGCATCAAATGGACACCGCTTCATAGTAGTGGCGGTAGACTATTTTTCAAAATTGGTGGAAGCCGAGTCATTCCTTAATGTTATCGCGAAGTAAATGGCCAAGTTCATAGCCCGTAATATAGTATGTCGATACGGAATGCCACATCACATATTGACGGACAATTAAGTCCAATTTGAGGGAGAAACAAAAGCGATGTTGCAGAAGTACGGGATACATCACAAATCATCACCTTACAGGCCGCAGGATAATGGGGCGGTGGAGGCGACCAACAAAACCATAAAGAAAATACTAGCTAAGATGACAAAAAGTTATAAATATTGGGCTGAAAAACTGCTGTATGCCCTGTGGGGGTATAGGACTTCGGTGAGAACGGCAACAAGAGCCACACCCTATGCTTTGATTTATGGGATGGAGGCAGTGTTACCAATAGAAATAGAGATGTAGTCAATGCAGGTACTAGTAGAGGCAGGATTGCCTGAGCAGGAATTGGCCACGCAGAGGTTTGAATAGCTAGCATTACTGGATGAGAAAAGGATAAAGGCCTTGTACCACATGCAATTATACCAGAAAAGGTTGGCCCGGGCGTTCAACAAGAATGTGCATCCCACCAAGATCAGAGAAGGTGATCTAGTGCTCAAGCAGTCGAAGCCACTAATAATGGACCCAAGGGGAAAGTTCAGGCTCAATTGGGAAGGGCTCTACCTAGTCAAAAAGGTGATGAGGAATGAGGCAGTGAGACTGTCAGATTTGGAAATGAACGAGTTCACCGAGCCCATCAATGTGGACAGGCTGAAACAATACTTTGCATAAAAAAAAAAGAAAAAGAAAAGAAAAAAAAAAGAAAAAAAAGAAAGGCATGTTAGGTTGAAAATCCACAAAGGACAACCCAAGCAAAATATAGAGCATGAGTGAACAAGAAAAATGGCTAATTGTAAAATCTGTGAGGAACAGTTAGTGACAGAGATACCCTTGCAATGCGATTTATTTCTTACACATGTACTAAGAAGTAATGCAAAAGCCTTTATTGAAACAAATGTTCAAAATGTTCATAGATTGCATAAATCCCAGCTAACCATGAAAGATTAGAGTCAAGTAATTACAAATCACGTCTTTTGTTTCTTAGATGACTGGACCAAGGTCAGGAGATCTAGGAGAAGAACTCCGAGAATGGAGAGGAGTAAAACAGCCTCAGGAATGAGGACGAAGAACTCCAGGAATGGAGAAGAACTCCGAGAATCGAGAACAACCTCGGGGATGAGGATAAGTAAAGAGCCTCGAGAATGAGGAAAGATCAAAAAAAAGGAAAAAAGAATTTAGCTCGCTGAGTTGAAAACCTGAAAAGGCGACTCGGGCAAGATAGAGCAATTCGCTGAGTTGAAAATCTGAAAGGACAACTTAGGCAAAATATAGAAAGGACTTGTAACTCATTGGACGAAGCACAAGGCAGCACCTTTTCCGCATCCTTAAGACAGCAAAAGAAAGCTTCTGGAATCAGAAGACATGATTTTCAGTATCCGAGAAGGGTAGTAAGAGAAAAATGGAAGCCGAGAATGGCAGCAAACTCCTCAGGGAGAGGGCATATTTCGAAACCTGGGAATCAGCAGACATGATTTTCAGTATCTCAAAAAGATGAAGCCGCGTTCAAAAAGGCGTAATCCACCTAGACCCGGTGCAGGTAGCGGAGAGTAGAAAGCTGAGCCAGGTCTGGGGATGACCAGTCTACCACCCCGCAAATAAAGGACACAACGGGATCTTGAGCCATGAGACCAAAGAGAACTGAGCAATCACCGAAGTAGAATTGACAGGTGGGAACTGTAAACAGGCCAATGGGGTGACCAAAGACTTTTACAAGCAAATGGGCACCAAAGGCCAAGAGAATTCCTAAAGGGGTGAAGAAAACCCTCTAGCGCAAGGAAGGCCTAACCCAGGATGACATCAAGCCAATAGGATAAAGAAAACCCATCAGAATAGGAAATGCATCCATGCATACATGTCGCATACACACAATTTTTGTTCGCAGGCTTTGAAGAAAAAGAAAAGCGGCGAGGGCGAGCAACTCCAATAATGGAGAACAACCTCGAGAATGAGGATAGATCAGGGGTCAAAGTGCCTCACCATCATTATCAACAGTTTTGGGAATGAATCCCAGGGTCGAGGCCCATATTATCAGCATAGTTCGGGAATGAAGCGCAGAGATCGAAACATCTCACACTATGAATGGTTTTGGAATGAACCGCAGAGATCGAAACATCTCACACTAGGAATGGTTCAGGAATGAACTGCAGAGATCAAAGTATCTCACACCCATGATGGTTCGGGAATGAAGCCAGAGGTCGAAGCACCTCGCCATCAACTCTGCACAGTTCGGGAATGAAGCGCAGAGATCGAAGCATCTCACACTAGGAATGGTTCGGGAATGAACCGCAGAGATCGAAGCATCTCACACTAGGAATGGTTCAGAAATCAACCGCATAGATCGAAACATCTCATACACAGGATAGTTCGGGAATGAAGCCCAGTGGTCGAAGCACCTCGCCATCAACTCCACACAGTTCAGGAATGAAGCCCAGAGATCAAAGCATCTCACACTAGGAATGGTTCGGGAATGAACCACAAAGATCAAAGCATCTCACACTAGGAATGGTTCAGGAATAAATCACAGAGATCGAAGCATCTCACACCCAGCATGGTTCGGGAATAAAGCCCAGGGGTCGAAGCACCTCGCCATCAACTCAAAACAGTTCGGGAATAAAGCTCAGAGATCGAAGCATCTCACACCCAGAATGGTTTGGGAATAAAGCCCAGGGGTTGAAGCACCTTGCCATCAACTCAGCACAGTTCGGGAAAAAATCCCAGAGTTCGAAGCATCTCACACCCAGCATGGTTCAGGAATAAAGCCCAGGGGTCGAAGCACCTCGCCATCAACTCAGTAAAATTCGGGAATAAAGCCCAGCGATCGAAGTATCTCATAAAAATAGCGAAACAACAGGTAAGTCCGGCAACGGCCGACGAACCAGGTAAGCAAAAATACATGCATGACTTTGATAGGGTTGTCACAGTCACACACTGCACAAGCCCCATCAAAATGGGAGCGACTGTAGACACTGTGTTTTTATGAAAAATGAATGCCGAAAGGAAGGAAAACCTCCAAAATTAGCACTTCGTCGGATTCGGACTCACTAACCAACCTCGAATTCGCTCAGTCAGTTTTTGTTTCAAACCTTAGCTTCGGACAAGCCCCAAACACCTGTAACCGGCCTATTACCCTGTAACACACACAATAAGCCCATGTAGCCCAAGAAGACACCATGCACGCCCAAAAAAAATCTCATGCAATTCACATGTGCAAATTCCCTCATCAACACTTTCCAATTTAACAAGATGTGAAATCCCATCCTTTCCAATTAACAAGTTTTAAATCACCTCACCACCAAATTATAAGATTCTTTCCCAAAATAAATTTCCCAAAATAAACAAGATTTGTTTCCTTATTTAGAGAACCCTCCAAATCATTATAAAAGAGAGACCAAATCATCAAAGTGGAGGGGGGCTTGGATGTGATCATCATAAAAAAAACCTAAGACTCTCTCTTCTTCTTCTCTTGGGCGTGAACAACACCCTAGGAACAACCAAGAAACACTAAACAACCAAAACAACAAGCCAATTACCGAAACCAGAAAAGACCAACCATCCACCACCGAAACACCAAAATCCTGAAGACCACCGAAAATAATAAACCAAAAAACCAGAAAGATCACTGAGAATAAAAACCGAGACAAACAACAAATAAAAACCGTGAAATACAACCACCAAAACAGCAGCTAAAAAAACCAAAACAATAGCCAAAATCGAGACCAAAACAGTAGCCAAAACGAGATAAAAACAACAGCCAAAACAACAAAAAAACAGCAGCCAAAATGACCAAAAACAGCAGCCCAAAAAAAGTAAAAACAGCCACCAGAAAACAGCAACTAAAAAACAGCAAAATAGCAACCAGAAATAGTAAAAAAAACTACCAGAAAATAGCGAAACAGCGAGCAGAAATAGCGAACTAGCAGCCAGAAATAGCGATCCTTCCGGCGACGGCCTAACGCACTTTCGAGAAAGCAACCTAAAAGGTAAGACCTGAGGGCACCCTTACCATTTTTATTCTTATAGTTCCGGACACTGCGTGCCTGGCTGGACATGAAATATGTCTATCCGAGTATGCGAAGTCCTACATCAAAGAGGATCAAATTTCTGGTCACATTATTTCGTTATTTTATTTTTGTCTATTCATTCACCTTTATGATTTTTTTTGTTTATTTTTCTTGTTCTTGTTCATGTTAATGATTATATTTTATGCATTTTTTTTACCTTTTTAATTATTCATTATCCGTATATGCATGGTTATATTTTTTATGTCTGTTTACATTACATTAATTATTATGGATGTTATTATCCCTTGGGATATATCGGATGAAAACCCAGACATAAATTCCATAGCCGAATCTGAATGGATGGTAGTGCGGTCTGTACTTGGGATACAACTCCACGTGCCACTCGGGAAATATTCATATATGCGTAATTAACCCCTTTTTTTGTTTGTTATTTATTTATTGACGCTTTTTCCTCTTATCTTTGTTTATTATAGTTTTCGTTAACGCATCTTGTACTTCTTAATTTAATATGCTTTTTTGAACTATGTTATTGTGGTTACTATTTTGATTGGGTATGTTATTATGTTCTTATTCACTTTTTTGCATGAATTGCATTAAGACTTGGCTACACCATTGTGTGAACCCGTCCATTATACTGACATAAGTAAGGGACCATTCCGAACCCAACGGTTTGAGGTCTTCCCTTTCGAAGGGTGAGTGCAGCTTTAAATTTTTCCCAGTTCACACTGGGTGGCGACTCATTTATTCTTCGATTTAGTCCCCTGCGGGCTACTCTGTACTCTCTACAGGCTGCAAGCCCAACAATGTCGTGGTCGCCGAGTATCATAAGCATAGCGGTAAACCCTGTTTTGCTCCTACACATTCGTAAGCGGGTCTGCTATATTGTCCTATTTAGATATCTTGTCTATGACAACATCTCCTCGAGCGATAATCTCACGAATAATGTGGTACTTCCGTTCCACATGTTTCGATTTTCGATGCGCTCTCGGTTCTTTTGCCTGAGCAATGACACCACTATTATCACAGAACAACGGGATCGAATCCTCGATGTTTGGCACAACTCCCAATTCTGTGATAAATTTTCTAATCCATACAACCTCATTTGCAGCATCTGATGGCGCAATATATTTCGCCTTAGTGGTGGAATCAGCTGTTGATCCTTGTTTGGAATATTTCCAACAAACTGCAGCATTATTAAGAGTAAATATAAAACCTGAGGTAGACTTTTTATCATCAAAATCTGACTAAAAGTTAGAATTTGTATATCCTCTTATCTATAAATCACATTCTCCATAAATCAGAAACTTATTCTTAGTACATTTTAGATACTTTAGGATATGTTTAATGGCCATCAGATGATCATTACCTGGATTTGACTGATATCTGCTAGTAACGCTTATTGCATGTTTAATATCAGGTCTCGTACATAACATGGCATATATGATGCTTCTTATGCATGATGCATAAGGTTGACTAGACATTCTAGCCTTTTCATCTTCTGTTTGAGGACATATCTTCTTCGAAAGATGAATGCCATGTCGAAAAGGTATAATAGTAATTTTACAAACTCTAAAATTGTATCTTTGTAAGATCTTATCTATGTACAAATATTGAGATAACCCAATCAGCCTCATTTCTCTATCTTTATAGAGTTTTATACCAAGTATATAAGAAGTTTCACCCAAGAATTTCATGGAGAATTTTATGCGGAGGTATGTTTTAACACCTTACATCATTCCAAGATCATTTGCAATGATCAGGATGTCATCAACGTAAAGCACCAAGAACATTATCATACCCCACTAGCCTTCTTATAAACACAAGGTTCTTCATTTTTGAGAAAACCAGACAATCTGATTACCTCATCAAAATGAAGATTTCAACTCCGTGAAGCTTGTTTAAGTCCATAAATGGACTTCTTAAGCTTATATATCATCCCTGAATTTTGGCTGGAGACAAAACCCTCCGGCTGTTCCATATATATTTCTTCATCAAGAAATCCATTAAGAAAAGCAGTTTTGACATCCATTTGCCAAATATCATAATCATGGTAAGTAGCGATAGCCAATAAAATTCTAATAGATTTTAGCATCGCTACTGGTGAAAAGGTCTTATCATAGTCCACACATGGCCTTTGAGTATAACCTTTAGCAACCAGTCGGGCTTTGAAGGTTTCAACCTTCCCATCAGGCCCTCGCTTCCTTTCATAAACCCATTACAACCTACGGGAGAAATTCCCTCAGGAAGCGGAACCAAGTCCCATACTTGATTCTGATGCATAGAGTCTATTTCAGAATTCATTGCTTCCTTCCATTTAGCGAAATCAATGTCTAACATTGCTTCTCTGTAGGTATACGGATCAATCTCCTCAACAATGAGCACATCGAGACTCTTATCTTATATCAAATATAAGCGCTCAGAATGTCTCGATATCCTAGTAGACCTACGAAGAGTTGAATTAGAAGGTTATGCTTCTGTCTGAACCTGTGATTACACTATTGGTTTGTCTTTTATAGGTTGGACTTCATCAAGCTCAACCCCCATATGATTACCACATTCTGCCAAAAAATATTCTTCAATAAATTTGGCAAAACGAGCTATGAATACATTTCGATGCTCGGGTTGATAGAATTGATATCCTTTGGAATTCAAAAGATATCTAACAAACCTAACTTTTCACCCTCGAGGCAAAACTTTATCTTGTTGCGTCACCTTTACGTATGCAGGACAGCCTCATGATGGAGTTGGTGCTTGGAGTGCCAATCCGATTTGTACATTTTATTATTTATTAATAAAATAACTACAATTTTCATTTCATACCTTTTTAATGGTATTGTCATTATGCGTATTAGATTGATGTATAGATATGCTAAGAATGACATCGACCTTAGAATAGTTTTGACACTGGGTGTAAACTATTCTTAAAGTAAATATTCCTAGTCGTTGGTTTTGGAATACGATCGAATTTCTATAACCTAGAAGACTAGCACATGAAATATATTGGAATTGGAGTTCCAATGGTTTAACCCGATGTACCATGAGTTTTGAAAACTCGTATAGACATGTGGGTATTCGTTGAAGCGAATACTGAATGACTCACAGGTGATTCATAATAGTTGAAAGTACACACCACCATCAATAGGAATCTCCTCGAGTCGAGTATCATATGTAATCCTTTGACTATAGGATATCATTGATTTTGTGTGAGATCATCCACACTTAGATGCCATGTATGTCAGAAACCTTTCATGGTCTGGCCTCTAGATGTTCATTGGGTGTGGACCGATGCACTCAGTAATAAAGTGTGAAGCAAGATAGGATTCGTTGGCCCATATATGTACCATAAGGGGTTTAGGTATCCATGTTAGTAAAGTCATGATTCTTGGATCGCATCAGTTATGAAGAATCATGGACATGTCGACATGAGATGTACATCTCAAAAACTTGACGGTGTATTCTATGTTTCCTAAGCACAACTCGGATAGCCTACGACAGAGGGATCGTTAAACATATATGATGACCTCGACTTGTATAGTGCAGAAAGGTCGTTCGTGTTCTTCGCGAATTCGAAGGTGGCCGAATTATGTACATATTAGCTAGGCTTATATGATGAACGTGTCTGAACTTAGAGAGTCCCAATATGAAGTGTACTCGTTGAGCACTTGGGTAGCCGCTTATTTTTTATAAAAGATAATATTCGATATTATAATTATCAACTAAGATAATCAAGTGTTATTGGATAACATTGATTATTTACTTTGACCTAATTGAATTAATTGGATTAATTCAAAAATTACACAATAGCTTAATTGTAAAATCATAATTATATGTGCCATTTGAGGATATTATGGTAATTGTAAGTATGTAATAATAGGTGGTTTTGGCTTGATTTAATTGGATTAAATCAAGTTGGCAAACATTTAACTAATCCATTTCCTAATCATTGGATTGATTTAATTGGATTAAATCTAAGTGGGAGATAATGGAGATTAGTCACACCTAATTATACATATTTGGACAATTTAGATTAAGCCCACATAAAAGTTGATTACAACTTTTATTAATTAAAAATTGCATAAGTTTTGCCATAAATAGCAAGCTTTAGGAAGGTTTTAATTACAAGTTCAAATACAAGCATAAGAAAATTCTAGAGAGATTAGCCTAAGTTAGAGAAGTGTTTAGAGAAGCTTGTGAGGTCTCTACAACATTTCATCTAGGAGAAATCAAGATTGGATCTTGAAGTGAAGCTTGGAAGCATTGGAAACAAGATTGGATCTTGAAGTCAAGCTTGCACACCTTGGAGGTTCTCCGAAGATTTCAACAAAGGAGAAGTAGATTGGATCTTGCATCAAGCTTACTAGGTAAAGTTTTATCTTCTCCTAAGCTATGTTTATTTATGTATTAAATGCATGATCACATAGCTTAATGTTTAAATAGGGCTAATAAATTGTGTTAGGATGCTTTGGAAGTATAAATACAATATGTTTGTAATTAGGTCAAAATATTCATGTTGGACATGGAACAATTAATTAAAGTTTGGAACTCTAGATTAAAGCTTAGAGCTATGGCTACCATTCTAGAATCACTTGACCACCTTTGGGTGACCTAGAATTTTTCACGAGACATTTCTTATTGGGATTCTAATTTGGTTTGTGTAATGGATTCAAAATTTACGCAAGTGCGTATTTAGAATAAATTTATATTTTTGTAAAAATATTTGATATTTTGAAAAACTTGATTTTTATTCTATAACATGTGTTAATGTTGGTTTTGAAATTAAAAATTAATTTTTGGTGTTTTTGAAGTGTTTAGGGAAGACCGGAAAGGATTAGGGTCAAAGACTCTAATTCATTCAGCTCACTGGAATGTGAGCTGAATGAAAAGAAAAGCAAATGAAAATTAAAAAAAAATTCAGAATTGTGCTACAGTGCTCACACAGTGTGTGCGTGTACGTGATGTGCGCGCAATAATTTTATTTTTGCTCATTTTGGAGCTTCCGAACTCCGATTCAGTCCCGGTTTTTTCCTATACACTTATAATGGAATATAGTATTTCATGAAATATTATAAAATTACTCCCATACTCGAAATCCATGGTTTAGACCCATTTTCGCTGCCTGGGGCACCGATCCGACCCTAGGGGTTCCACAACTGCCCCAACACCTCAAACCCTAACATAATTAAGGTTCGATTTCCTACCAACCCATATATCATATGGAGTAGTAGGAACAGCTTTAGAGGGAACCCTATTCAGCAGATGTGCAGCAGTAAAAAGAGTATACCCTCACAAATAGTAAAGTAGATCTGTAAAATTCAACATGGATCGGACAATATCCAATAAAGTCTGATTTCTCCTTTCAGATAATCCATTGTGCTGTGGAGTTGTAGGCATTGCATTTTTGCATACCAGCCCAATGATGGTACCTCGTACGGAGGCAGTCTCTTTTAAGTCGTGGGAGTCGCGGGAAGCGGATACCGAAGGGAAAAGTCAAGAATTAACGTTTTGTTGGATTTTTGTTCGCTCGCTTAATCTCGGGTTTGCTCAGGGAACCTTATCCTCGCTCTTTCTCACACTTTCTCTCTCTCTAACTTTCCATGCTTGTGACCCTTCAACTTCCATGCAAAGATAAAATTCACCAACCAATTAAATAAATTCAAATTAAATTAAACCATTTAAAAAACACCAACCAATTAAATAATAACTTAAACAAAATCAACAAAACCCACTCACAAATAAACAAATAATAAACACACCAAATAATTCACCCTCATCCACGTGAAACCAACCCAAACCAAAACAAAAACCACACATCAAATTTCCTTTCAACCCCACACGCCTATTCCCATCTTCCACCAAACAAAACCAAACAAAAAACAAAACAAAACAACCCCACACTCCATTATTTTCCCTCCATCACGCCATTTCCTCTCCCAAAAATTCAACAAACCCTATCACTCACCAAAAAGCTCACCTCAATCATCCTCTTCCATCAATCACGGAATTAACTCCATTATTTGCCTCAATCATCCTCCCAATCTTCTCCATTATCTCCCTCAGTCACGCACACTCCATGAGCACACTCAGCCTCACTCTCTTCATGCAATAAAACAGCCCAGACCAGCCCCAATTTGCGTCCTCAACACAACCACCTAAAGCCTTCGACACAGCTCACGGCGCTCGTGCCCTCACTTAAGCCACAAACACTCATCACACGTTACAGCCCTCAGCCAACCTTCACGCTCACCTTGACCCTTTTGACACATACAGATTCCTCTCCACGCTAAAGCAGCCCTTCATCAAAAACAGGAGCCATCGATACATACAGGGGGACCATAAGGCCTTCTCCTCTCGCCACAACCTGCCCTGGCCTCACGCCACTGCCATTGAAGCCAGCCCTTAAACGCTACACTTCACCAAGACTTCACTCAACCTCTCGCCACTGCTCACTGACCAAGTGATCAAAGACCATCACCACACGCTAATGCAATCCACGTGAAACCCCTCCCTCAGTTCACTCCTCTCACCATGCAAACATGAACCAAAAACCCTTAGCCACCCATACGTCCTGAAGCCTCCAATAGAGCACCACTCACCTAACCCTCACCACGACCACATAGCCTCTACGTACCAAGAGTCTTCACAGGCCCTTCAGCACTGCTCACTCAAGAATCAGCCACCCCACGTAACACTCAGCTAAACAGCAAACCAGATCACGCAATTAACTGCCCCATTTCACGTACCAAAACTGCCCACAAAGCTAAACTCACGTGAAGCCCTCTCAAGTCACGCCTTTGAATCACCATCAGCCGAGACATCCTTCACAAGCCCCTTCAACCACACGGCACCATCACTGAACAACCATCCACTCTCGGTATCATCACCTAGATCTTGATCATCATACGGCTTCTTCATCAACCACCATGGAGGATCATCTCATCTCTTCAACCATTATCATCCAACCATCAGCAACCAAAAAACGCACCAGAACCTTTATCAGCAAACGAACCACACACTAAACAACAAAGCACCAAACACTAGAATCCTTCAACCTGCCATAACACCACTGCCAGCCCCCTAGACCATCCCTCACAGCCCTTGCACTTATCAGGTGAGACTGCCAGCCACGTTAACCAAGACCTTCACAGACGATCAGCCCCTTCGTCTTCACTAAACTCAGCCCTCATTCACGCCCAGCTCTCACTCGCAGCCCCTTAGCAAACCAAACCATCACACCGAGCAACCCTTGCCTCTCTCCTTCTCGGCTCCACACTGCTCCACGCCATCCAAGCACTACACCCACTGCCATGAAACCATAACTCATCCAGCAGCACACGCCTTAAACTTGACAGCCCTCATGCTCATGTACACTCACCAAGCAAAACACTCACTCATGCACACACTGCCAGCTCACGTAACTGCCCTTCATGCTCCCGCGAAACCCTAGCTGCTCACGGCTTCTTCCCATGCACAGCCCTAGCTCTTCTTCGCACCAGCTCACTGCACCACTTCATGCCAAACAGTTCTTACCTCAGCTTCACGCCAAACTGACCTTCAACAAGCCATCTAGCACGCCCACTGCAGCTGCCTAGCACGCCCGCAATACCCCCACTTCACGCTCACTGCACCACACCACGCTTCTCAGCAACCAGCACCTAAGACCGTAGCAGACCCACACCTTCACTGCCCCTGGTCCACGCATAAAACCCCCAACAGCAGCCCTTCACCAAGACAGCCCCATGCACACGTGAAAACACCCCAAAAAACAGTGGCCAAATAACCCAAGAGAGAACCTGAAAATTACAGTGAAAACAGAGAGAAAATGGCGAGTTAAAACAGCGAGTGAATCAGAGAAAACCGCGAGTGAAAACAGACAAAACAGTAGAAACAACGGACCCGTGAAAACAGTAAAAACAGCTGACCAGTGAAAACAGCGGAACGATAACCCTTCCGACACCGTGAAATGCACTCCCGAAAAGCGACTTAAAAGGTAAGACCTGATGGCACCCTTTATTATATTTTATTTTGTTGTCCCGGACACGGCGTGCTTGGTTGACGTGGAATACGTTCAACCGAGTATGCGAGGTCCAACATTGAGAACGGCCAAATTCCTTGGCCATATGTTTGTTCCGCATGTATTAATTTAAATATTCATGAGATATGTTTACCATTTTCATGGCTTATCTTTGAAGCATGCAAACCTAGATTTAGGCTTTATAAGAATTTAGACTATTTTTACCAATATGTATGTTGAGTAAACTTGGTTAATATTGTACAAATCCATTCATTACAAACGACATAAGTAAGGGACCATTCCGAACCCAACGGTTTGAGGTCTTCCCTTGCGAGGGGTGAGTGCGGCCTTAAATCATTTTCCCGGTTCACATCGGGTGGCGACTCCATTATTCTCCGGTTTAGTCCCCCGTGGGCTACTCCGTACTCCCAATCGGGCCGCGAGCCCGGAATAGCATGCGTCGCTTAGTTTCTGTTGTCTACAGTCTGGCGACTCCACTGGGGATAGAGAATCGGCGCGACCCGAATAATGTTTTGTAATGTTTGTGATTTGTGTTTTAATTAATCATGACTACTGTGTTTATGCTTGTGTTTTGGACCGTTGTCATTTGGATTTAGTTGGACTCTTTGTCAAAAGATGTGAACTCGTTGGACCATTTAAATTGGGACAAGTTCATGTCCTTTTGACAATTAGGCCAAAATTTCTAAAATGCCGATGGGCCAGTTTGAGTTTGTGTCTTTTATCATTTGAAGTTATTTAGTTATATTATCGCAAAATGTGAACTCATTAGGCCTTTTCAACTGGGGCAAGTTTGCACTGCACAATAGTGTGATAAATACTTTAAAATGATAACGGGCCAATTAATGTAAATATTTTATGAGCTTGTTTATTTGCATTGCACACGTGTCATACATACATGCATCATGTTAACCCTTGTGTTCTTAAAAGCCATCATAGACTCCCGTTGGGTTGGGAAGTAAGAAAGGTTTGTCAAGGGATCATCAACCAGTATGAGTGAGTCAGTCAATGAGGAATCCCGCCTAGATCAATTGGAAGCCAAGGTAGCCGAAATTACTAAACAGTTGCAAGTTTTGACCAATGTTGTGACCAGTTTGACCGTGCCCTGTATAGCCAATAACAGAGACTTGTGCAACCGGAATGAAAGGACCATTGGAGAATATTCAAGGATCAAGACTATTCCCTCAGAGATTGCCCCTATCAGAAACAGACAATTCTCCAACTGGGTAAAGCTTTGTCAAAGATGTTGAAAAGTTGAAGATGCAAGAAGAATGTGAGTTAAAGGAAGAATGGCTGAAGCCATACTTGTTCTACCTAGAAGTCTGACACAGACTATCCCTGATTACAAGTTTCAGCACATACTGATGAAAATCAGATGACTGATGCATTGGCGACACTAGCCGCGACTTGGGAAAATCCAGAGAAATTGGTGATGAGACCATTTGTACTGACAACTGCAAGCAAACCAGTCTATGAGACAGAAATGATATCGGATGTGAAAGTCGATGACGGGAAGCCTTGGTATCATGATATTCAGAAGAATCTGGAACACAGGAAATTCTCAGAAGGAGTAAGCAGGAAAAAAGACGGAAAGATGGGAAACAAGGTAGTGAGAATACCAGATTTGGGAAAGGATGAGTCCACTGAGTCGGTCTCTACGTAAGCAGATTGAAGCTGCACTTTGCTGGGAATAAAGAAGTGAGCAGTCACTAAGGAAATTGGTGGAAGACCTAACCCAACGGGATAGGAAATACATACATGCATACACGTAACTTGCATTCTTGTTTTGTGTTTTGTTTTTACAGATTTCAAACAGATGAGAGCCATCAAGGGGCGACCAAAAACATATGGCGCCGAGGAGCACATGAGGAGCCAAGCCATCACGAAAAGGGAGTATCTCTACAATTGCATACTTATATGAACACATCTCTTTATTATGTTGTTTTGTATTTGCAGGTTTTAAAAAAAAAAGAGAAAAGAAAAAGAAAGCGGCAAAGATCAAAAGGGGACACAAGCACTGAGGATGACATTGAAACCACCTTGACAGATGTATTTCGGGCATGTCTAGCTGAAGACGATGAATTTAGTACTAACAGGGAGGCAACCCATACATTTTATTGCGATTTCTATTTTCATGTTTTGTGTATACATGTCGTAGAATTTTTTATTTTGTGTGTTATTTTGGCAAGTAAAAGGCGAAGACATAGCATTTTAAGACAGAGGGAATGGTGCTTGGCAATCACAAAGATGGGAGCTAATTCATTAGTGGTGGCAGAGTAAAAGAAGAATTCCTGAGACACATCCTAATGAACTTATACCAAGAAAGAGACGTATTGAGTACACAATTCCTTTGCTTTAATTATTTCTTTGATTTGCCTTCTTTTGTTATTTTCTGTTATTTTCGTGGACAGGATCCACAACTTTTGACCTTTTAGGACTTCCTTTGTGATTTTCTGTTATTTTCGTGGAACGAATCCACAACTTTTTGACATCTCACGATTTCTTCGTTGTTTTCGCAGACAGGATCCAGTAACCTTTTGACTTATGACGACTCCTTTTGTGGTTTAGCTAACCATCGTTATTGCAATTATTGTTCACCTATTTTGCAGGTCCTATAAATTCAGCTCAGCATTGCTCTCCTCAACACGATCAGACATACATCCAAAGTAAAAGAAAAAAAAATGGAAGCAACCTCACAGCAGCGAGTTAAGCAAATTTGTGTTTTCTGTGGATCCAACACTGGTAATAAACCAGAATTCATTGAGGCTGCAAAGGAATTGGGGCGAGTCATAGCTGAGAAGAACATGCACCTAGTATATGGCGGTGGCAATCTTGGGATAATGGGAATCATTTCAAAAGCCGTTCAGGAAAGGGGCGGTCATGTTTTGGGAATCATTCCAAAACCTTTGGGGGACGAACATTTGATTGGACCAACAAATGGAGATGAACGCATTGTATCAGGTATGTCTGAACGACTCCATGAAATGATCAATACTGCTGATGCGTTTATTGCGTTACCAGGTGGACTTGGTACCCTTGAAGAAATATTCACGGTAGCATCATGGGCGCATTTAAACATTCATCGGAAGCCCATTGAAATACTCAACATTGAGCATTTCTTTGATTTTCTGTTTGTGTTTATTGCGGAAGCCAAGAGACATGAATTCGTCACCAAATCTGTGGAAGATATTTTCTTGACTGAGGCAAAGCCCGAAGAGTTGATTGACCAGATCCTAGCTTTTGAACCGAAGCTCGACCCCGTTCTCTCCAAGTTGGACTGGACTGATAATGATCCTAGCAAGAAGCGCAAATTGGACATTGATCTGAATCGGTGATGTTCCCTGCTGACCAGGTATTCCAGCCATATCTAAAAGTATATGTTTTTTTCTAATTGTTGAAAAAAAAAAGGAGAAAAAAAAAGAAAAAAGAAAAAAGAAAAGAGAAAAGAAAAAAAAAAGAGAAAAAAAATGAGTGAGATAGGTCTTTGACAGTTAAACATATGTCCGGTGATGACATTGAATGTTGTAGGGGAAACCCTAGAAACGATAAGTGCGAGACATGCTCTCGTCCGGTATTCTGAATGGATTGATCTCAGTTAGACTCACGAGCACTTGATTACAGAATCCTAGCAGTAGAAACCTGAGTAGTTATCGAGGTGACTAGTTGAAGAGATGACGAATCGGTGAATGACCGTTTGCCTAGGTGTCCACCCTAATTTACTAATGCTATGACATATGATATGGTTGAAATAAAGAAAAAGTCTCTGAGATAAAAGAAAAGAAAAAAAATAGACCACCTATAACCGATAAGCGTGAAGCTACCCATGGGCGAGTATTAGGACCACCATGAGGAGAAATGCTACCTTAAATGGTAGGTGTGTCAAAAAAAAAAAAGAAAAAAAAAAGAGAAAAGAAAAAAGAAAAAGAAAAGAAAGAAAAGAAAAAGAGAAAAAAAGAAAGAGACAAAAGAAAAAAAGATGAAAACCATATCATGTTGAGTATGCTGAAGTAATCACGGAATGTGATTAAGACATCCAGGTTGGTTAGACCCACTGGTTCGATTCTCCAAAACAAAATCATCGAGTTGGCCTACTTAAGGAACAAGCTGCGAAAGAGCCTTAGCACACACACACATGGAGTCTAGCTTAGATCACCCATTCAGATGATTGGACTTGAGTATGTCGAGTACTTTGAAGGTTCTTCGGTTTCGACGCGAAAGCATTCGTTGAGGACAAAAATATGTCTATTTATCAAAGATTAACTTGTGAGAGGTGGTGTAATGTGTGAGGTAGAATATCATATCAGCTTGGGGGCGAAGCCCACATCAGTATCAGTTTGAAGGCGAGGCCTATCTCAACCTGAGGGCGAAGCCCACATCAGTTCATGATCAGTATCAGCCGGGTATGGCATTCTGGGCGAGGCTTACATCAGTTTAGTATCAGTTTGGGGCGAGGCCCATATCAGTATCAGTTTGGGGCGAGGCCCATATCAGTTTGGGGCGAGGCCCACATCAGTATCATTTTGGGGCGAGACCCACATCAGTATCAGTCGGGGGCGAGGCCCACATCAGTATCAGTCGGGGGCGAGGCCCATATCAGTATCAGTTTGAGTCGAGGCTCACATCAGTATTAGCTTGGGGACGAGGCCCACATCAACACCTGTTTGGGGATGAGTCCCAGGGTTGAGGCCCACATTCAGCATAAGCATCAGTAACATTTTTGGGGATGCGTCCCAGGGTTGTAACCCACTTCATCAGTATCAGCAGTTTTGGGGATGCGTCCCAGGGTTGTAACCCACTTCATCAGTATCAGCAGTTTTGAGGGATGCGTCCCAGGGTTGTAACCCACTTCATCAGTATCAGCTTGAGGGGCTAAAGCCACACAATTAGCTCAGATCAGGGAACAAAGCCCACAGTCAATACAATTCAGGAACAAAGCCACACAGTCAACACAGTTGGGGAATAAAGCCCACATCATTACATCAGGGAATAAGGGGAATAAAGCATATTCAACACAGTCCAGGAAGAAAGCCTATATTCAGTTCAGCTCGGGAATAAAGCCCACATTCAGTACAGTTCATGAATAAAGCCTCCATCCAGTTCAGTTCAGGAAGAAAGCCTGCATTCAGCTCAATACGGGAATAAAGCCCACATTCAGTACAGTTCGGGAAGAAAGCCCACATTCAGTACAGTTCAGGAAGAAAGCCTCCATTCAGCTCAATACGGGAATAAAGCCCACATTCAGTACAGTTCAGGAAGAAAGCCTGCATTTAGCTCAATTCATGGAATAAAGCCCACATTCGGTACAGTTCGGGAATAAAGCCTACATCTAATACAGTTCGGGAATAAAGCCCACATTCAGTACAGTTCATGGAACAAGACCCTCAACTCAAAAGGGGAACAAGACCTTCACATCAGATTCGGGAACATGACCCATGGAGACGAAACCCACAATTCGGTATCAGATCAGTTCTGCCAGGTACGGCATGACCAACTCAATTCTCATTATCAACAGTATTTTGGGGATGCGTCCCCGGGCCGAGGCCCATTTTGCCAGCGGTATTGGGATGCGTCCCAGGGTCGAGGCCCCCGTTGTCGGTTGCAGTTATTGGGATGCGTCCCAGGGTCGTAGACCCACTGCATTATATATTCTATTTTGGGGATGCGTCCCCGGGCCGAGGCCCATTTTGTCAGCGGTATTGGGATGCGTCCCAGGGTCGAGGCCCCCGTTGTCGGTTGCAGTTATTGGGATGCGTCCCAAGGTCGTAGACCCACTGCATCATATATTCCAGTTTGGGGATGTGTCTCCGGGCCAAGGCCCATTTTGTCAGCGGTATTGGGATGCGTCCCAGGGTCGAGGCCCCCGTTGTCGGTTGCAGCTATTGGGATGCGTCCCAGGATCGAGGTCCACTGCATCATCAACTCAACTCGAAGCAGCAGGTAAGTCAGGTGGCAGCTGGCGAGCCAGGTAAGTAAAAATGCATTGCACGAACTTTGATAGGATTGTCATTAAGCACACACTGAACAAATCCCATCAAAGTGGGGGCGACTGTAGGCATTGCATTTTTGCATACCAGCCCAATGATGGTACCTCGTACGGAGGCAGTCTCTTTTAAGTCGCGGGAGTCGCGGGAAGCGGACACCGAAGGGAAAAGTCAAGAATTAACGTTTTGTTGGATTTTTGTTCGCTCGCTTAACCTCGGGTTTGCTCAGGGAACCTTATCCTCGCTCTTTCTCACACTTTCTCTCTCTCTAACTTTCCATGCTTGTGACCCTTCAACTTCCATGCAAAAATAAAATTCACCAACCAATTAAATAAATTCAAATTAAATTAAACCATTTAAAAAACACCAACCAATTAAATAATAACTTAAACAAAATCAATAAAACCCACTCACAAATAAACAAATAATAAACACACCAAATAATTCACCCTCATTCACGTGAAACCAACCCAAACCAAAACAAAAACCACACATCAAATTTCCTTTCAACCCCACACGCCTATTCCCATCTTCCACCAAACAAAACCAAACAAAACAAAAAACAAAACAACCCCACACTCCATTATTTTCCCTCCATCACGCCATTTCCTCTCCCAAAAATTCAACAAACTCTATCACTCACCAAAAAGCTCACCTCAATCATCTGCTTCCATCAATCACGGAATTAACTCCATTATTTGCCTCAATCATCCTCCCAATCTTCTCCATTATCTCCCTCAGTCACGCACACTCCATGAGCACACTCAGCCTCACTCTCTTCATGCAATAAAACAGCCCAGACCAGCCCCAATTTGCGTCCTCAACACAACCACCTAAAGCCTTCGACACAGCTCACGGCGCTCGTGCCCTCACTTAAGCCACAAACACTCATCACACGTTACAGCCCTCAGCCAACCTTCACGCTCACCTTGACCCTTTTGACACATACAGATTCCTCTCCACGCTAAAGCAGCCCTTCATCAAAAACAGGAGCCATCGAGACATACAGGGGGACCATAAGGCCTTCTCTCTCGCCACAACCTGCCCTAGCCTCACGCCACTACCATTGAAGCCAGCCCTTAAACGCTACACTTCACCAAGACTTCACTCAACCTCTCGCCACTGCTCACTGACAAAGTGATCAAAGACCATCACCACACGCTAAAGCAATCCAGGTGAAACCCCTCCCTCAGTTCACTCCTCTCACCATGCAAACATGAACCAAAAACCCTTAGCCACCCATACGTCCTGAAGCCTCCAATAGAGCACCACTCACCTAACCCTCACCACGACCACATAGTCTCTACGTACCAAGAGTCTTCACAGGCCCTTCAGCACTGCTCACTCACGAATCAGCCACCCCACGTAACCCTCAGCTAAACAGCAAACCAGATCACGCAATTAACTGCCCCATTTCACGTACCGAAACTGCCCACAAAGCTAAACTCACGTGAAGCCCTCTCAAGTCACACCTTTGAATCACCATCAGCCGAGACATCCTTCACAAGCCCCTTCAACCACACGGCACCATCACTGAACAACCATCCACTCTCGGCATCATCACCTAGATCTTGATCATCATACGGCTTCTTCATCAACCACCATGGAGGATCATCTCATCTCTTCAACCATTATCATCCAACATCAGCAACCAAAAAACGCACCAGAACCTTTATCAGCAAACGAACCACACACTAAACAACAAAGCACCAAACACTAGAATCATTCAACCTGCCATAACGCCACTGCCAGCCCCCTAGACCATCCCTCACAGCCCTTGCACTTATTAGGCGAGACTGCCAGCCACGTTAACCAAGACCTTCACAGACGATCAGCCCATTCGTCTTCACTAAACTCAGCCCTCCTTCACGCCCAGCTCTCACTCGCAGCCCCTTAGCAGACCAAACCATCACACCGAGCAACCCTTGCCTCTCTCCTTCTCGGCTCCACACTGCTCCACGCCATCCAAGCACTACACCCACTGCCATGAAACCATAACTCATCCAGCAGCACACGCCTTAAACTTCACAGCCCTCATGCTCATGTACACTCACCAAGCAAAACACTCACTCATGCACACACTGCCAGCTCACGTAACTGCCCTTCATGCTCCCGCGAAACCCTAGCTGCTCACGGCTTCCTCCCATGCACAGCCCTAGTTCTTCTTCGCACCAGCTCACTGCACCACTTCATGACAAACAGTTCTTACCTCAGCTTCACGCCAAACTGACCTTGAACAAGCCATCTAGCACGCCCACTGCAGCTGCCTAGCACGCCCGCAATACCCCCCCTTCACGCTCACTGCACCACACCACGCTTCTCAGCAACCAGCACCTAAGACCGTAGCAGACCCACACCTTCACTGCCCCTGGTCCATGCATAAAAACCCCCAACAGCAGCCCTTCACCAAGACAGCCCCCATGCACACGTGAAAACACCCAAAAAACAGTGGCCAAATAACCCAAGAGAGAACCTGAAAATTACAGTGAAAACAGAGAGAAAATGGCGAGTTAAAACATCGAGTGAATCAGAGAAAACCGCGAGTGAGTGAAAAAGACAAAATAGTAGAAACAACGGACCCGTGAAAACAGTAGAAACATCGGACCAGTGAAAACAGCGGAATGATAACCCTTCCGGCACCGTGAAATGCACTCCCGAAAAGTGACTTAAAAGGTAAGACCTGAGGGCACCCTTTATTATATTTTATTTTGTTGTCCCGGACACGGCGTGCTTGGTTGACGTGGAATACGTTCAACCGAGTATGCGAGGTCCAACATTGAGAACGGCCAAATTCCTTGGCCATATGTTTGTTCCGCATGTATTAATTTAAATATTCATGAGATATGTTTACCACTTTCATGGCTTATCTTTGAAGCATGCAAACCTAGATTTAGGCTTTATAAGAATTTAGACTATTTTTACCAATATGTATGTTGAGTAAACTTGGTTAATATTGCACAAATCCATTCATTACAAACGACATAAGTAAGAGACCATTCTGAACCCAACGGTTTGAGGTCTTCCCTTGCGAGGGGTGAGTGCGGCCTTAAATCATTTTCCCGGTTCACACCGGGTGGCGACTCCATTATTCTCCGGTTTAGTCCCCCGTGGGCTACTCCGTACTCCCAATCGGGCCGCGAGCCCGGAACAACATGCGTCGCTTAGTTTCTGTTGTCTACAGGAGTACTCAGATGAGTATGTTGAGCGAGAATCTCGTTCTCTTTAAGATACTCTGTAAACTCACTACTCATATATTCACCGCCTCGATCTGATCGTAGGCATTTGATGAATTTACCAGTTTATTTTTCTACTTCGTTTTGAAATTCTTTCAACCTTTCAAAGGTTTTTGATTTATATTTCATCAAGTAAACATAATCATATCGTAACAAATGATCGGTAAATGTAATGAAGTAAGGAAAACCCACTATGAGCAGTGTGACTTATAGGACCACATACATCACTATGTACGAGCTGTAATAAGTCAGTGGCCCAATGTCCGACACCAGTAAATGGGGCTTTGGTCATTTTACCCTGAATACAAGATTCACAAGTTGGAAAAAATTGTATGGTAAAATTCCCAATCAGATAATTCTTAACCAACTGGGTTAGATGTCGTACACATATATGTCCTAACCCCATATGCCATAATTCAGTATCAGTAATTTCAATTTTTTAAGTTTATTATCCCCAATTTCATAAACATCTCTAATGGCATGAAAAATATAATGACCACATGAATTTGAACATTTATGTAATAAAACATCATTCATATCATATATATACATATAACGATTCTTAATATGTACATGATATCCTTTTGTATCTAATATAAACAAAGAGATAATATTAGCTACACAACCAGGCATAAAAATACAATCTTTCAAAAAGATGCTTCCTCTAGATAGACGAATCTCGTATTCGCCAACGGCTGCTGTAGATAAAGAATCTCCATTCCCAATATGCAGCTGCATCTCTCCTGGATCCAGCACCTACTGACCTTCAGTCCCTGCAATGAATTACATATCTGAGTAGGACTAGCAGAATATAAAACTCATCTGAAACCTATGGCTACATAATCCAAAGAGATATCAATGATAGGGAAAATAAATAAACCTGATGCGGCAGCTCTCTCCCAGTTGACGGAAGCTATATGATCTGGTCAGTTGCGCCTCTAGTGTCCAATCTTGCCACAGTGGTGGCATTTGTCCTCAGCGGCTTTCTTTTTCGCCTTGTCTGGCTTCGCTACATTTCCTTTGGGAGGAACACCGGAGTTAGTCTTCTTTGCCTTTTTCTTCTTCTTCTTGCCAAATCTCGTAGATTGAGAAGGAGAAGAACTAGGCAAATAAGACTTTGAAATAGAGTGTCGGCACACCCATCTTGATGTCCTCCTCAGCATTCTGAAACATCATATACAATTGGTTGTTGGAACAACGAATACCATGCATGTTGAAGTTCATGATGAACTGGGAATATGACGGTGGGAGTGAGCCAAGAATCAAATTCCGGCCGAAAGTCTCATTCAGCTGGAAGGCAAACCTCTGAAGCTGCTCGATGAGATCCATCATGTGCAAGACATGTGGACTCACTGGCTTACCATCAGCCAAACGAGCGTGGAACAATTCCACATAGATTCTATATACCAGGGTCTGCTCCTAGTTCAAAAATAGCTCCCTAAGCTGAGTTATAAAACTATAGTAGTCAGACATATCAACATATTGCCTCTTCATATCAGAAATATAGTACAGAGAATGAGTGACATAACTCTCAGATCATCATCTCTCCATTTCTGAAATGTCTCCATCTCTTCAGGTGTTGACTCTAGGATTGTGCATTAATCGGTTTTAACCGATTAACCGAACCGTTCCTGCTAATTTTTTTTATAATGGTTCGGTTATTGTGATTAAATCGATTTTTTCGGCTAAGATTTTTAACTTTTTCGATTTTTCGGTTTGGTTAAGGTTATGGGATTTGTATAACTGAACCGACCAATTAACCGATTACAAACCATAATTTGACTTTATATATATTTTTAATTAAAACGAAATTAAAATTTTTAGCTTCTGTCTCTACTGAATGTAGTTGTAGACCATTTTTTGATGAAATTAAATTTATCTTCTGTTGTTAAACACATATATGTTTGTCTTTTTGATTAATTTAAATTTATATTAATATGTTAATGTGGATTGTTATTTGTGGAGATTCTGAACCGGTTAATAACTAAATTAACCAAAATCGATCCAAAAGTAATGGTTAAGTTGGTTAATGGTTACGTGACATCATATGGTTAAATCGGTTAAACATTTACTTAATCAAATAATTTTGGTTCGGTTAAGAAATCAAGGATTAACCGACCGAACCGATCGATGCACACCCCTAGTTGACTCCGGAGCAATATCCAACGGTATTGGACTATCCAGCACATAACCCAATTTCTCATATCTCAAGACAATCTTAAGATCCAATGCCCATTCAGAAAAGTTCTCATGACCTTTCAATTTGTTCGCATCTAAGACAAGTGAAAAATGATTAGAGGAAGTAGTAGCTTCCATCAAAAACTTAACAAAAGAAACATGAGTTAGCATATAAAATAATATCATCAATATCATTAAACATCCAACATATCATGGAATTTTAATATAAGTATGCTCTCTGACTATTTTACATAAATTGATAATTCCCAAATAAAATACGAGAATTTAATAATTAAATTAAATTCTATAACAGGAAGTAGACCTCACAAATATATTTCGACACACAACTTTGGCACATTGTGCCAAAATATATTTGAAAGTAGATAACAATTATAAATCACATCCAATGTGACTCTTAGAATAGGTCCTGAACCGTTTCTGATCCTCACTGCTTTGACATCTATTGGATGGGGCGTATTCAAGGCAATACTCGCCAATAAACACATCCAAATTACTTATGCACTACCTCACTGCTTTGACATCTATTGGAATGCACTTTCGCTCGAATTTGTTTCTTATTAAATAAGTTTTACCGGTATAAATCAATTTTCATTAACCATAGCCGCGCTGCTTTGGCAGA
Organism: Zanthoxylum bungeanum; assembly: GCA_019454045.1. Lineage (NCBI taxonomy): Eukaryota > Viridiplantae > Streptophyta > Magnoliopsida > Sapindales > Rutaceae > Zanthoxylum > Zanthoxylum bungeanum. The sequence continues at coordinate 33,664 of SKCR01042464.1, forward strand.
TACAACCACGGTATCAGGAAAAATATTTACATCTGTATTGATGAGACGGGCCCATTAGTGTACACTACACTACAGGAAAAAAAAAGCTTTATTATAGGGATTTTTTTAAATACTGTCAAACAGTAAAATAATTGATCCAATCAATTAATTCTTAAGCATATGTAAAATAAATTGAATTAAATATCAAATATTTAAAGCATGAAAATTATTTTAGATGTGGGATCAGACGCTCTGATACCATTTTTGTTGGGGTAAGCACAACAGAGGCGCGGTGGAAGGGACAAAAATGGTTTTAAACATTTTAAAAATTTTCCGAGCGAATTAATTAATATCAAATATTTTTAATTCACCCAGAGTAGTTTAAATATATTATTTATTAATAATTAATAACATAATATATTTCGAAACACGACGAATTATTTTACGAAAATATTTTTCAACAAATACTACGCGTAAGACAAACGGTCAAACCGGTTGACCAACCGCCGATCTGGGCCAACCCGATCACTTGGGCAGTGACCGGTCAGCCCTTGGACTGCCCAAACAGTGACCAGTTCACTGTTTGGACAGCCGGGACACGGCGAACCCATTTCGACGTGAATTTCATCGTTTTCATGCGTTTTCGTCCCGGAACGATTTCCACAATTAATCCACCACCCAATACACATCCAAAATCATCCAAATAACATATTTTTATCCATGAAAAATATTCTATTTTACACAACAAAATCAGATCTGATCCAGATTTTTATTTGTCCATTTTTCATGCCAAAAATCAATTTATTCACCAAATTAATCCAATTAATTTACACCAAAATTAATCACCACAATATAGAGCTTAAAGAACAATTTTAGGCAATATTTGAGTGTCAATATCACTCTAGAATGGAAAATAAAATTTTGTGATTAATTCTTTTATTAATCTTTTTACACATGCTTAATAAAGAAAACTTTTAAGGTAAACCAAGCAACCAACACCAAATTTTTTATTCAAACATATATCCAAGATACATATTTATTAAAAATACAATATACATATCTCATACATATTTCACATGCTTAAGAAAAAAAATAAAGAAATAGAAATTTGGAACTTAATATTACCTTAATATAATTCCAATTTCTCAATTTCTTCTTCCTTTGGTGTTGGAAGCTTGCTTTAAACCCTAACCCTTTTTTTTCTTTTTGTTCTCAACACATGAGAAATGGCTAAACCTAATAAAATGGAACAATTTCCATTTATATAGAAATTCCTCACATGGCCGAAAATATTGAGCATTTTTCAACAAAAAATAATAATTATTTTGGCCAAGATTTTGGCACTTCATTAATCTTATCCAAAAAGAATAATTATTTTGATAATTTTGTTAATAAATCCATGTGTCAAAACAACATGGTTTAGCCAATTAAAATTGGTCAAATACTAAGAGTATTCCAAATAATATTCTTAGTCAAAAATAAATAAATAAATTTATTTATTTAAAACTTATTAACAAAAAGACAAAATAAGAATATGGAAAAAGATTCCAAGAATATTCTTCCATTTATTATTATTAATAATTAATTAATAATAACAAGTGTCAAAATCTAATTGATCATTAATGTGTATCTAATCAAAATTATGGATCGTATACAAATACATATTATTTAATACATATGTGTAAATTATAAATAATCTGAATTATCTATAATTAATTGTCTAACTGCTCAATGACTACAATTTATACTGCGGGACTCTCTAGATTCAAGTTTATCTATCATGGAAATCATTTTCATGTACATAATTTGTCCACTCACAAATTACAACGACCACAGATAATCGAGTTGAACCATTCAAGTCGAAGCCATTGCATATATATAATACATCTGTCATAGGTTATCTGAATTATTCCAGAGATATAGAATAAACGTCAAATCTCCGCTATGAACAATTCATATGTCGCGATATATTTATAATTCTTAAATAAATATTCGGAACTCATTTCCGAATCATACCTCAGCCAAGAATTTCAATGAATCACAAATTGGATACCTAAATCCTGTACACGGGACTGAAAAATCCTCTATGGATACATCACAAGATATCGTGAGTATCAGTCCATACCCAACAAATAAGAGGGGGTCTGATCTTACAAGACCATTGACGTGACTGCCATCAAAGTGTGGAGGATATCTCACATATCCACAATGGTATCTCAAGTCAAGGAGCTAATATGTTATTCGACTCGTAAAGATTCATATTAACGTTGGTGTACAATCTTTCATGAATCTTCGAATGAGTCGTTCATTATTTATCCAATAATACATACGTGTTTATATGAGTCTCCCAAGACTCATGGTTTACTGAGATAAACCATTAGAACAATTATAATATACAACATGCACCGGTTTACTAACTAACCAGGTATGTAAACCTTGACCAGGAATATTTTTTAGAATGAATTGTATTGTGATAATTCTCAGAGGCAATTGTGGTGCTTTTGCAATAATGTCATAACTATTCATTCTAATGTCTTTTTACTCCTTAACCATATAAAAGATTATATTGATGAAAATTACTAAATTTTATTCATAATAAAATAGAAATGTACATTGTATTTACAAGAAATACAATAAAATTTGGTGCGCTGAGCACCAACTATAGCATACAACACAATTAAAATAAAAATTAACAAAAAAATAACAAATGAGGAAAAATTAACAAATTACCTAAACTCTGGCGACGACTAGGGTTTCGTGAGCTTTGGCGACGGTGACGGAAAGAGAGAGAGAGGGAGACCGAATCGCGAGAGAGAGGAAGAAAAAGGGGTTTTATATTGGATTTTTACCGATCGATTATTTCGATCGGTTATGCACAGGTATATACCAGACCTGACGTTGCATTCGCAGTTGGTGTTTTAAGAAGATTTTTATCTAATCCTAGAAAGGATAATTGTACTGCTACCAAGAGAGTTTTTCGATATCTTCAAGGGACTAAAGATTACATGTTGACATATATAAAGGTTGAGTATCTTGACCAGGAAAATACCATTTTTATTACCCCTCGGGGTTTCTAATGATCAGTTATACAACAGTAGAAAAATCGATTTTAGTTATCTACCATGCAAAAGAATAATTTTGACATTATTTTGAGGGTCACAAGATCATAATTATGACTTCATACCCACTACAATCAATTATTAATAAGTCGAATGTAATGGGACATGTTGGGAAAACAACTATGAAACTGTCTATGTATGATATATAGCTAGTACCAACCTCGAATTGCCAGGAATGGTCAAGTGTTAGCAGATTTTCTGCTTGAATGTGAACCGACTATAGAAGATGAAACTCTTCATTTGATCAGATTGAAAGATGAAATCTAGTAAATTTATGTTGATAGGTCGTCAATCTAGAACAATAATTGGCTTGAACCTGATTAGCTCGGAAGGCTTGGTAATAGATGAGGTAATCCGGCTATCATTTATAACCACTAATAATGAAGCAGAGTATGAAGTTATGATAGCGGGGATCATACTATCGAACGGCCTATGTGTGAAAGAGTAGATGTTTACAGTGATTCGACCTTAGTGGTCTCACAATGGCATATAGACTTCTTGACAAAGGAGAGCATAATTGAGAATTACTTGAATCAAGCCAAGCATTTGGCCTAATCTTTTGAAAGCTTCTAGATTCACTAGATTTCCCGAGTAGAGAACTCGGAGGCATATCGCTTGGCAACAATAGCCTCTGGGGTGTTAGAACATTATGGAGAGAGACTTGTATCACAAAATTATCATAACTTCACCAAATGGTATCATATTCAAATCACATGGATGAGAGTCGGATATGCCCAACAACACTCATGTGGGTAAAGTTTTCTACGGAGACAAAATCGTGTGGGATCGTTCAAGAGAACAGCCTTCAGGTACTTCCGTCAAGTACCCAAAGCGGATAAATGACCTCGTAGGAAAGAGGATGGCAGAAAAACACACCTTCAATAAATAATTCTAAGTTTTTTTTAAGATTCTCTCTATTTAGTCCAAAATTAAATCTTAAATTGATTTTAAACATATTTATATCTCTTCTTTATTCTTCTTCAATTCAACATTAATTTTTTTTTTTTTTAAGAACATTGATTTATGGGAAAAAAATTAAGGGCATGTTTTTTAGTCTAATAATTTTCGTTCTTTTGTTTGATACTGATGCCGGAGTAAAGTCAGTAACTGAAGAAGAAATAATCACAATCAAAAGCTTTGTTCATATGGATATGGGAGCAGTTTTTTATCCGGATACACTTGACGGTGCCATAACAGAAATCTCCATCAATCTTGCCATTTCAGATTTCTAAGCCATTCATCCTAATTATCAAACCTGGTACTTGTATATTTCCGACGGCAAAATCTTGTTGGCACGGCTGCAGCAGGTACTTGTATTTAACTTTAAACTCATTCATCGTTTTTAGTTGTTTTTCACTTATGGCATGTAATCGTTGGATCAAAAATTATATATAGAATCAACTGTTGTAAATTATTTAATATGGTTCCCACGTTAATCTTATTTGAATAGATGTTAACAACATTTGATGCTAATTCATAATCCTTAACATGAATTGATGAAGATCATATATTTTTCCTTAAATTACCGAATTGTTTCATCGACTTCAACTTTTTTAACTCTCATGAACAGTGAATTTTTTTTTTTTAAAGGTTGAACACGTTCAAATATATTTTTAAATAGATAAAATGACATTATAATTGTGATTGAATATTTAAAATTATCGTTATAACTAAAAATGTGACTGAGTATTGAGTATGTGACTTATATTGTGACTAACAAATATGATTGAATATTTATAACTGTTATTATAATTGAAAAATATGACAGAGAATAGTTTGTGTCTGGCATTATAATCGAGTTGTACGTGTGAATTTGACTATGACTGTTACGACATAGCGAATTTATGGTTGATTTTAGCCTTATGAAAATCATAATTTTAGAGATGTTTGATGAACATTAAAAAGTGTACACTTAATAAAAGAGAAACTAATCATTTTACACTTATAATTTCATTAATCCTCTTAATTTAGCACATTTGTAAAATAATAATTAAATTTATGTTTTATATATTCTTATTGTGATTTTTCTTTCTTATGTAGGTGAAATAATAATTTGGATGCATAACTAGGAAAATGAACGTGATATTTGGATTTTGAAGGCCAAAAACTTAAAAGGGAGTTCTAACAGTGTACAATTTCGAAAATTTCAATCTTGCGCAATGTAGACACTTGCATTTTTGCATGAAAGCCCAATTATGAGCCTCGTATGGAGGCACTACCTGATAAGTTGCGGAAGTCGCGGGAAACGGACGTCGGAAGGGAAAAATTTAAAGATAAATACATCAACAAATTTAACTCGCTAATTGGCCTCGGGTTCGCCCGATTAATCCCTGTTTTAAAATATTAAGTCTCGGACCAAAACCCATACACCCATCCAAAGCCCATTTCGCCCAAGCTCAATCCAAAAATAATTAAAACACATTAACATATATTAAATTAAATCAAATCCAATTAAAATCAAAATAATATCCTTCCTAATTAAATCAAATCCCCACCAAATCATCTTCCTAATTACCAAAGATTTAAATCCAATTAAATAAATCACCTACCAATTTAAAGATATTCCCCCACCAAAAATACACAAGATCACTTCCTTAAATAATTAAATTAAATACACCCTATATTTACTTGATTTTATTCCCTTTTTTAAGCCATGCACACACAAGGAAACCCTAGGCTCACCATTATAAAAAGAGACCTATGCCAACCCTATTCCTCTCTCGGAGGCTCCTCACACAAGAAACCATAATTCTTCTCTCCTCTCCACACGCCTCTCTTCCTTGGACACTCCCTCGTGTCTCTCTCTCGCTCAGCAAAAACAACAAACAAACGCACCAAATTCACAAAACTCTCACGTAGCCCTCAATAAACCCAAGCCACTACCGACCAAACTAGGAGCCACGCTCAACACCCCACACCGACTCACAAACAAACATAGCAGCTCTCTGACTCAACAAGCTGACACCTCACACCAAGCCCTCATTCTCCACGCCACCTTACAAACAAAGCCAATAAACCCCAAAGTAATGCACAGCCTCTTGACACCTTGCAAGCCAAAACAACAACCCCTCAGCCAAGCCCTCACGTCCCCTGGCAACCCTCAACACGCACTCACAAGCCAATAACCACAAATCAGCCACTCACTCTCCAAACTAACTCCCATGCACGACAACCCTTCACAAAACAGCCCATAAACTGCCCTTAAAGTCACACACCACTGCACGTTGAACACGCATGCACAACCACCCTAAATACATGCACACGTCAAGGCAAACCACCCAAATAAAAATGAACGAACAGAAGCCACTAAACAATCTCTAAGCCGTGAGCAACATCTAAGAAACCGAAACCAAACAGTCCAGAAAAAAACCCCCCTAAATAGCGAGCAATAGCCCCCCGAAAACAGTTCAAAAACCGATCCTAAACCAGTCCAAAACAGCAGTAAAAATAGAGAAAAAAAACGCAGAAACAGCGACCGAAACAGCAGCAAAATAGAGGAAACAGTAGTGAAAACAGCGGAACAGCGAAGGAAAATATTGGACCAGAAAACCAGAAAAGTTACGGAGCATTAACCCTTTCGACGACGACGTAACGCACTTCCGAGGAGCAACTTAAAAGGTAAGACCTGAGGGCCCTCTTTATTACTTTTTATTTTGTAGTCTGGATGCGGCACGCTCGATTGGACATGAAATACGTCCAACCGGGTGTGCAACATCCTATATCCTACTTCACGTCACATATTTCTTTAACGCTCTGTTATTTATTTATCGCACGTTTATTCCATATTATTAGCTTTTTATCATCTCGCATGTTTGTCTCTTTGTTTATGTGTTGTTATATGCATTATCCTACTTCACGTCTATTTTCATGATTGCATTGTGTTAACGCTTGAGTGTTACCTCTCGTGGTATATCGGATGGAAACCCAGACAAAAATTCTGTAGCCGAATCTGAATGGACGGTAGTGCGGTCTGTACTTGGGATACAACTCCACGTACCGCTTGGGGAAGCATTCCCGCGTGTGTTTATTGCATTATGGATGCCACTTTCGTCATTTCGTTCGAACGCGTTTCCGAACACTACACGAACGCGGGCATTCTGGACAGGTTCCTTTATCATGTCTTAGGTATTTTTTTTATGTTTATTGTTCCGCTATTTATTTTCTATGTGTTGTTTCTTTATTTATGTATTGTTAATCTAATGTGCATGGGCTAACTAGGGTGGATTAAAGGTCCTCTATTCGAGGGAAATGTCTAAAGGCTACCTTTACCATGATGTTTTGCCGCGCCGGACGAGGTATATTCGATTGAATGTGAAATGTGTTCAATCGGGCATACAAGGTCCCATATTATTTATTTTTTTATCTATGCATTGATAATTTAATGTGCATGGGCTAACTAGGGTGGATTAAAGGTCCTCTATTCGAGGGAAATGCCTAAAGGCTACCTTTACCATTATGTTTTGCCGCACGGACGAAGTACACTCGATGGAATGTGAAATGTGTTCAATCGGGCATATAAGGTCCTATATTATTTTTTTTTGTTTATTCATGTATTGATGATTTAGTGCGCATGGGTTAATCATATTGGATTAAAGGTCCTCTATTTGAGGGAAATGCCCAAAGGCTACCTTTACCATAGTTTTGTCGCGCCCTTCTTCAGTCGATCTTGTCATTTACCCTTTTTTGGTAGTTATGTTTTCATTCTTCACTTTACATTCATGTTGCGTTAGTGCTTGAGTGTTACCTTTTGCAGTATATCGGATGGAAACCCTGACATAAATTCTATAACCGAATCCGAATGGACGGTAGTGCGGTCTGTACTTGGGATACAACTCCATGTACTGCTCGAGAAGCATTCGCGCATGTGTTCGTGTCTTTTTTTAGATACCACTTTGGTAATCTCGTTCGAACGTGTTTCCGAACGCCACACGAACTTATACATTCTTCCCCAGTCCGTTCGAACGCGTTTCTGGACGCTACTCGAACACGCAGGTATTCTGTTTTATCATGCATCAGGTCTTACCCCATTCGAACACGTTTCCGAACGCTATACGAACACGAACATTCTGTCTCATATCCGTTCGAACGCGTTTTAGAACGCTACTCGAACGCGTATGCATTTTATTGTATCATGCATCAGGTCTTATCCCGTTCGAACGCGTTTCCGAACGCTATACGAACGCAGATATTCTGTTTACCGTTCGGACGCGTTATCAAACGATCCACGAACGCGCATACAGTGAATAGATTTCTTTTCATCTCATTTCATGCATGTTTGCTTCTTTGGTCAATATTAACCATATCATTTCATTATTGACGCTTTTATCTTTGTTAATTATTTATATTTCCGCATTTATTTACTTGATATGTTCATGAGATTGTGTGCTCGCTTTTATTATTAATGCTTTTGTAGTTGTTATTAATTACATTATTGCATTTTATTGTTTACTACGTTTATGAATTATGCATTTTGCCTTCATTTTTTATTTATGATTATGGGTGTGCGAACTTGTGTGTTGGTTAAATTATCTTGTATGTGTTGCATGAGGCTTGGTTATACTATTGCATAAATCTTTTCATTACAATTGGCATAAGTAAGGGACCATTCTGAACCCAACGGTTTGAGGTCTTCCCTTGCGAGGGGTGAGTGCGGCCTTAAATCATTTCCCAGTTCACACTGGGTGGCGACTCCATTTTATTTCTCTGGTTTAGTCCCCCGCGTGTTACTCCGTACTCCCGACCGGGCCGCGAACCCTGGACAGCGTCGTCCACTTCTGTGTTCCACACGCAATTTTTATATTTTGGCCATAATTTTTTACTCCAATATCAGATTGGGCGATTCTAGTTCCAGATAAAAGAAAACTCAAATATCTATAACATTGTTGTTTACAAAAAAATTTAGTTCTGAGGTTTTCAATATCGAAATGGGTGAAGAAACCAATGTGTGTTGCATGTAATTTTAATTTTTAGAAAACAAAATAAAAAAAAAAGTTAAAATGTCACAATCTATCTTTAGGTAGATTGTGACAAATGTTTGCAAAATGATCAATAAAAATTTTTTAAAAAAAAAAGTCAAAAAAGGAAAAATAAAAAATAAAATAGTAAAAGTTTTTTGATTTGGAAAGTTGTAATTAATAATTGAGAGATAATCACTTTTATTATAAATAGAGGTGCTCACCTTTCATTTTCTTCATGCTTCTTTCATTTTTTTTTTCTCTTGGAGAATTTGGAAGAAATGTCTTGTGTGTTTTATTTTTCTTGTAATCTTTTTTCTTTCAGTAATAAATTTATGCAAGTTTTTATTCAAATCATGAGTAGCTAATTTTCAACTTGTTGATGTAAATGGTGAAACTCTAAATATTAGAATATAAATTAATCACTTATATTATAATATATAAATTGTAATCTAAAGAAAAATATTTAATATTAATATGGATTAATTATTGACAAACTTTATTACCGCCTAGATGGTTGGTTTTATTTCTTTGGCATAATCGAGTTCCTAACTGAAATTGTTATAGACAAATATTATCACCGTTTTTATGATTGATTTTATATGTTTTGACATAATTATGATGGAGTTGGTGTTAGTGTCCTAGACATGCCCAAGGTCTCTAAACATGATATGTGTGTGAATAAATCAAATGGAGTTGCGGAAATACTCACTTTGATCGGATGAGAAAAATTCAAAATTTTCTTTGAAGATAAAGCTCCAAGCCTTGCATTTGAGTTCCAAACTCTTAGGTGAGTTTCCCTATCACCTTTCTTTGACTCCCAAAGCACTAGCTTTGTCCAAAAATTGAAACAAAATTTTGTCTCCAAGACTAGAGAGATTCGGACAAGAGAGAAAAGTGGAGGAGAAGATGAATAGTAAGTCCAACTTATTACCTTACATGTGTGTTGTGTGTTAAATGCAACATTTAACAAAGCTTAACTACTTCCATCACCAATAGTGACTAGTGATGTAAGTAAAGTGGGTCCCACCACTTTAAATTAAAAATTTGAGTTGACTTGTACAACACACTTTGGGCCCGGGTTCGTTAATCCGATTAAACGAATTTTCCGTCGCGACATAATTAAATCCAATTTAATTAAATAATAATGCCTCGCAAAATTATTACGAAAGTCGCTTACGAATTAATTCCAAATTAATTAGTTCGCTCGAATTAAAATCCAATTTTAATTCCGTATTGAAATCCAATTTCAATTAATATATCTGATATATTATTTTAGCCCAATTAAATAAATTAAATAGTAAAATCTAATTTAACTATTAAATTTACTTTGCCGATTAATTCCAAATTAATCGCGTTCTCTCTTCTAGATGAATTAATCCCATATTAATTCTTACCGCAATTAATCCCAAATTAATTTTCTCTTTCATAATTAATCCCAGATTAATTCTGTTCGAGTCAAATGTCATTGGTGAATCTTTGGGAAGCGACCTAAGAGATCCCTGGATATGTTGGCAGTAAATACGGTCATCGAACTATCCGAACACGTACGTACCCGATACCACGTTCTTACCAATTTACAAGACATGGTTGGCTTCTAGCAAAGCACCGTGCCTACCCAATTCTCCAGAAATATATTCAACATGGAATATATATAATCTGTATCAGGCGTAGTATACTATGTATTGCGTATTACGATCCAGTATCTGATATCACAGGCTATGCTTGGGGCTGGAATTGTGTATGCCCCGTACGAAGCATATATCGGATCACTAGCAACTAGTCTCTTTAATCGAATAATCATGACCTAGTCACCGACAGCACTGACTTCAACACACACAGAAGCCCCCACCAAAAACACTCTCCTCGGGAGCCCCTCTTCTCCAGAAAACATACAGCCACATGAAAACCAGTAAACCCTAAGTCCCTTCTTCGAATAACAATAACAACCCTCTCACTCGCACACGCGTGAAGCCGCACACGCCAAAAGAACCAACCCACCCACAAACTCCCCCACTAGCCGAAACAAACAAAAACTAAGCAGCCCTTTCACAAACAAACAGCACCCACCGACAATGCACATTGACTAAAGACAAGCCACGCTCTCACTGACACACACGTGAGCACCGAAACAAAAGCCAACAAATAACCCTCTAAACCAACCTGAAAACAGTCCCATATTTCACCCAAAAATTGCACCTTAAAAACAGTCCTTAAATCACAAAAAAAACTGCACCCTAAAAACAACAAAAAGAGTAGCCCAAAATATAGAAAACAGCAGCCCAAAATAGCGAGGCGACGAAGGAAAATATTGAACCAGTGAACCGGAGGAGTTGCGGAGCATTAACCCTTCTGACGGCTGCGTAACGCACTTCCAAGAGGCGACTTAAATGGTAAGACCTGAGGGCACTCTTTTATTTATTCTCGTTCATCTTTTTTTTTAAAAATTATTTATTAGTATTTCTTCGCATGCATATTGTTGGTTCATGTATATTATTGTTTTTGGATGAATGATTTTGTGTTATCTCTCGTGGTATATCGGATGGAAACCCAGACGTAAATTTCGTAGCCGAATCCGAATGGACACTAGTGCGGTCTGAACTTGGGATACAACTCCACGTACTACTTGAGAACACACATATTTCGTTTTATCTAATCTTGTGTTTATCCATGGTTCATTAGAAATAGCACGTTATCTCCATGCATGATTTAGTTATTTCTTTCACGTGAGGAACTTAATTGTATCTCTTCAATGTTTATGCCTAGACAATTATTATTTATTCATATTTCCGCATTTATCAACTTAATGTGTTCATGAGATTGTGTGCTTACTTTTATTTTATTTACTTCTATGCATGCAAACTTAAATGTAGGTTTTACTCATATGTATGCAAACTTAGATATAGGTTGTATGCAAACTTAGATATAGGTTATTCTTGCATGTGTATGTTGCGTAGACTTGGTTATATTATTGCGTGAATCCGTTCATTACAAGTGGCATAAGTAAGGGACCATTCCGAACCCAACGGTTTGAGGTCTTCCCTTGTGAGGGGTGAATGCGGCCATAAATCATTTTCCAGTTCACAATGGGTGGCGACTCCATTATTCTCCGGTTTAGTCCCCCGTGGGCTACTCCGTACTCCCGACCGGGCCGTGAGCCTGGAACAGTGTCGCCGATTTATGTGTCCTACAGTCTGGCGAGTCCACTGGGGATAGGGAATCGGCCCCGAAATAATGTCTTGTAATATTTGTGATTTTTGTTTTAGTTAACCGTGTCTACAGTGGGTTGAAGGGGTTTCACCAAAGGCATTATTAGAGCTAAGTAATGGTTTGGTGTCTTCCTTCATTCACTACCTTTCTATAGCTGAAAGGAAAAGCTGTGAAGGCACTTAGATAATCATTTACTCGAAGCTTACCGTGATGGACTAATTTGGAGGATCTATTGTTTATTCCTGTCACCAAGGCGATAAGAGACTAAGAGGCAAGGGTATTTAAGAGAGTTCGCTCCACCCTCCCTCTGGGGAATCTTCAATAAGAAATCCATTTGACAGTCATTTATATATCATCACTCGTTGGCACGTACCTTAGCATATAAAAAAGGGTGCGCTCACTTGGTCGTCCAAACCCTTGAGTGGGGAGACCTAGTTGTGGGCAATCCTTCGCCGACGGGAGCCTTTGTCTACACTCCTATAAACCTGCATATGAACTATAGTTGAATGACCTATAGAAGCCACCCTTTATGCTTGTGTTTGGGACCATCATCATTTGGATTCAATTGCACTTCTTGTCATGAGATGTGAAATTGTTGGGCCATTTAAACTGGGACGAGTTTGTGTCTTATGACAATTGGGCCAAAAGCTTCTAAAATGCCGATGGGCCGCTTTGTGTTTGGGTCCCCTATCATTTGAAGTTATTTAGCCACGTTATCGTAAAAGTGAAAACATGTTGGGCATTTTTCAACTGGGACAAGTTCACACCTCGCAATAATATGATTGAATGCTTTGAAAAGATAATGGGCCAACTTGTATGAAAACCTTGATGGGTTTAGGAAGTCCAAACATGATCCAAATATGCTAGAAGCATGAGTTTGATATCCGTACTGGCTTTCATCCAGAAAGGATACGCCTTGTTACGACATATTGTATACTTTTGGACACTTCTAAGTTCATCCCCATGACCACGGTTGCCGAAAGCCCAATTCGTCGTTTCTAGACAATGGCATGATCCCATAATCGGCTTAGTCCATGTTGTAAATGGGCGGTCTTTGTCTTTTATCGATGGAAACGGACTGGGGTAGCCAAGGTTCACCCCATAGCATAGGGGAGAACGATTTTGTGTACCCCACATTGGTGCATGGAATAAGCCATACCTAGGAAAGAAATAGATTTACCACGATTGTGGGAGAAATAAGGTCGGAATGATATATGTTGTTTTGATAACCACTTACATCTCATGCATCTCATGCATACACGCATCATGTTAACCCCGTGTCTTAAAAGCCATCAGAGATATCCGTTGGGTTGGGAAAAAGAAGACTTGTCAAAGAAGAGTTTAGCAAACATGGATATCGGGGAAAAGGAAACCGAGGAACAAAAAACTTTACGGCAATGATAGAAAGACCATTGGGGGGCCTTCAGCCAAAAAAAAAAGAAAAAAAGAAAACAGAGAAAAAAAGAAAAAAAAAAAGAAAAAAAAAACATTGTTTGTTTTTAGTCCTTAATAGTTAGACATGAGTCTAATGATGAAATCGTTTGCTTTAGGGAGAAATCTTAGAAACGATAAACTTTTGATGTGCATTTATCTGATACTTTGAGTGATTGATCTATGTTAGACTCGTAAGCACTTGATTATGGTTATTAGTAGTGAAAACCTGAGTAGTTAGCAAAGTGGCTAGTTGAAGAAATTGTAGGTCGGTGAATGACTGTTCGCCTAAATGTCTATCCTGATTTGTTTGTGTTATGATGTGTGGTATGGTTGAAAATAAAAGAAAAGTCTCTAGAGAAAAAAATAAACCGCCTATAACCGATAAGCGTGAAGCTACCCATGGGAGAGTATTAGGACCACCATGAGGAGAAATGCTACCTTAAAGGGTAGGTGTGTGAAAAAAAAAGAAGTTCAAAATGAAAAGAAAATGAGAGAGACAAAAGAGAAAGAAAATCATACCACATTGAGCACAAAAAAGCAACTGCAGGCATAATTGAGACATCTAGGTTGGTTTGACCCATCGATCCCAATTTTTTGACGAAATCATTGAGTTGGCTTACCTGGGGATGAATCTGCAAAGGAACCTTTGCGCACACACACTTTGAGTCTGGCTTATATCATTTATTCAAAGAATTGGATTTGAGTTGCGTTGAATGTTTTAAAGGTTCTCTGGTTTCAATACTGGGCATTCTTTGAGGGCAATAATATTTATAACTATTGGGACTATTTTGTAAGAGGCAGTATAATATGTTGGTATGGAACGTCACATCACATGATCCACCTTGACCTAGTGCAAACAATAGAGAGCAGAAAGCTAAGCCAAGTCTGGGGGCGACCAGTCTACCACCCCGTGAATAAGGGATGTACCGAGAACTTGAGCCATGAGACAAAAGAAAACTGAGCAATCACCAGAAGAGAATTGACAGAAAGAAACTGTAAGCAGGCCCAGAGGGCAACCAGAGATATTTGTGGGCAAATGGCACCAAGGAGCACAAGGAAGGCCAAACCCATCGGAATAGGAAACATATTCATGCATGCATGCATACACGTCATATACACGCAATTTTTGTCTTGTTTTTGTTCGCAGGTTTCGAAGAAAAAAAAGAAAAAATGGCAAATACAAGCAAGTCTAGAGCAATAACACAATATCATCAGTTTCGGGAATGGATCCCAGGGTTGAAGCCCACACTATCAGCAGTTTTGGGAATGAATCCCAGGGTCGAGGTCCACACCATCAGCAGTTTTGGGAATGAATCTCAGGGTCGAGGCCCACACTATCAGCAGTTTGGGAATGAATCGCAGGGCCGAGGCCCACACTATCAGCAGTTTTGGGAATGAATCTCAGGGTCGAGGCCCACATTATCATCAGTTTTGGGAATGAATCCCAGGGTCGAGGCCCACATTATCAGCAACATCGGGAATGAATCCCAGGGTCGAGGCCCACACTATCAGCAGTTTCGGGAATGAATCCCAGTGTCGAGGCCCACACTATCAGCAGTTTTGGGAATGAATCCCAGGGCCGAGGCCCACACCATCATCAGTTTTGGGAATGAATCCCAGGGTTGAGGCCCACATTATCAGCAGCATCGGGAATGAATCCCAAGGTCGAGGCCCACACTATCAGCAGTTTCGGGAATGAATCCCAGTGTCGAGGCCCACACTATCAGCAGTTTTGGGGAATGAATCCCAGGGCCGAGGCCCCACCATCAGCAGTTTCGGGAATGAATCCCAGGGTCGAGGCCCACATTATCAGTAGTTTCGGGAATGAATCCCAGGGTCGAGGCCCACATCATCAGTAGTTTCGGGAATGAATGCCAGGGTCGAGGCCAACATCATCAGCAGTTTGGGGAATGAATCTCAGGGTCGAGGCCCACATTATCAGCAGTTTCGGGAGTCGAGGCCCACACTATCAGCAATTTCGGGAATGAATCCCATGGTCGAGGCCCACATTATCAGCAGTTTCGGGATGAATCCCAGGGTCGAGGCCCACATGATCAGTAGTTTCGGGAATGAATCCCAGGGTCGACGAACACATTCAGCACAGTTCGGGAACAAAAGCACATATTGGGAAAAAAGCCCACATTCAACAAAATTCGGGAACGAAGCCCAGGGAACAAAGCCCACTTTCAGTACAGCTCGGGAACAAAGCCACACTCAGCACAGATCGGGAACAAAGCCCTGGGAACAAATCCCACATTCAGTACAGCTTGGGAACAAAGACCACACTCAGCACAGATCGGGAACAAAGCCCATATTCAGTACAGCTCGGGAACAGAGTTAGGGAACAAAGCCCAGGGAACAAAGCCCACTCTTTACATAGTTCGGGAACAATGCCCACAAGTGGTTCGGGAACAAAGCCCAGGGGTCAAAAGCACCTCGCCATCACATTCAACACAGTTCGGGAACAAAGCCCACTCTCTGCACAAGTTCGGGAACAAAGCCCATGGAACAAAGCCCACTCTCTACACAGTTCGGGAAAAAAGCCCACAGGTGGTTCGGGAACAAAGCCCATGGGTCAAAAGCACCTCGCCACCACATTCAACACAGTTCGGGAACAAAGCCCACTCTCTGCAGAAGTTCGGAAAAAGCCCACTCTCTACACAGTTCAGGAACAAAGCCCACATGTGGTTCGGGAACAAAGCCCATGGGTCAAAAGCACCTCGCCATCACATTCAACACAGTTCGGGAACAAAGCCCACTCTCTGCACAAGTTCGGGAACAAAGCCTACTCTCTACACAGTTCGGGAACAAAGCCCACATGTGGTTCGGGAATAAAGCCCTAGGGTCAAAAGCACATCGCCATCACATTCAGCACAGTTCGGGAACAAAGCCCACTCTCTATACAGCTCGGGAACAAAGCCCACAGTCAGCAAAATTCGGGAACAAAGCCCACATGTGGTTCGGGAAGAAAGCCCAGGGGTCAAAGCGTCTCGCCATCAACTCAACTCAGTAACGGTTCAGAAATGAACCATCCATCTCTCAAGTAACGGTTCGAGAATGAACCACCACACATCAGCTCAGTCCGATAGTGATTCCTAGAGATCGCATTATCTCGCAGTGATGAACCTTGGGGGTCGAAGCACCTCGCCACCATATCAGCTCAGTCCGGTAGTGATTCCTAGAGATCGCAGCATCTTACAGGGATGAACATTGGGGGTCGAAGCACCCCGCCACCATATCAGCTCAGTCTGGTAGTGATTCCTAGAGATCGCAGCATCTTGCAGAGATGAACCTTGGGGGTCGAAGTACCTCGCCACCATATCAACTCAGTTCGAAGCAACATGTAAGTCATGTAGCAGCTGGCGAGCCAGGTAAGTAAATCACATGCCTAAATTAAATAAATCAAATCAAATCACCTTCCTAAAATAAACAAATCCATTTCCTAAACTAAATAAATCACCTTCTTAAATTGAAGAAATCATTTCCTTCTAACAAACTAATTAAATATTCCCCATGATCACACAATCTTCATTTCCTACCCACACAAGGAAAACCCTAACCTACTCTTATAAAAATACACACAAACCAAACTTTTGGGCTAGAGCTCATTCATGGAAAAAAAACAAAAATCAACAAGCAACCCTACACTCTCGGCACATTCACTCACTAAGCCACCTCACTCTCTCTCCCTTCAAAACAACAAAACCCCAACTCACGGTAATAACCAGAACCCACTTCTCTCAACCACGACATCATCAGCACTCTCTCTCCATCTCTAAAAACAAAACAAAAGATAAAACCCTAATAGCCCATCTCTCGGCTTCTGGCCTCTCTTAACACTCTCTCTCCTTCAACACAAAAGAGAAAACCAAGAAAGAAACCCTAGCACAGAACCCATCAGCCCTCTCATCAAACCCACTCGGCAAACGGCCACTGCCCACACGTCCCATGCATGTTTCTTCATGGCCACAAACCCTAAACTGACTCCCACTCCTTCTCGGAAGCAACCACAACAGCGACCAGCCCCTGATCTTCTTCCTCGACAAAACACAAAGACAAAAAAAACAACCAAAACCCTAAAACGCACATTCTCTCTCTCTCGTAAAATAGTCCAGCCACCGACAGCACCGACTTCAACACACACAGCAGCCCCCACCAACAACACTCTCATCGGCATCCCCTATTCTCCAGAAAACACACAGGCACATGAAAACCAGTAAACCCTAAGTCCCTTATTCGAATAGCAATAACAACCCTCTCACTCGCACACGCGTGAAGCCGCACACGCAAAATGAACCAACCCACTCACAAACTCCCCCACTAGCCGAAACAAACAAAAACTAAGGAGCCCCCATCACAAAGAAACAGCACCCACCGACAATGCACATTGACTAAAGACAAGCCACGCTCTCACTGACACACACATGAGCACCGAAACAAAAGCCAACAAATAACCCTCTAAACCAACCTGAAAACAGTCCCCTATTTTCACCCGAAAACTGCACCCTAAAAACAGTCCTTAAATCACAAAAAAAACTGCACCCTAAAAATAGTAAAAATAGTAAAAACAGTAGCAAAAACAGCAGCCCAAAATAGCAAAGCGGCGAAGGAAAATATTGAACCAGAGAACCGGAGGAGTTGCGGAGCATTAACCCTTCTGACGGCCGCGTAACGCACTTCCAAAAGGCGACTTAAAAGGTAAGACATGAGGGCACCCTTTTATTTATTCTCGTTCATCTTTTTTTTTTAATTATTTATTAGTATTTCTTCGCATGCATATTGTTGGTTCATGTATGTTATTGTTGTTGGATGAATGATTTTGTGTTATCTCTCGTGGTATATCGGATGGAAACCCATACGTAAATTCCGTAGCCGAATCCGAATGGACACTAGTGCGGTCTGAACTTGGGATACAACTCCACGTACTACTTGAGAAACGCACATATTTCGTTTTATCTAATCTTGTGTTTATCCATGGTTCATTAGAAATAGCACGTTATCTCCGTGCATGATTTAGTTATTTCTTTCGCGTTAGGAACTTAATTGTATCTCTTCAATGTTTATGCTTAGACAATTATTATTTATTCATATTTATGCATTTATCAACTTAATGTGTTCATGAGATTGCGTGCTTGCTTTTATTTTATTTACTTCTATGCATGCAAACTTAAATATAGGTTTTACTCCTATGTATGCAAACTTAGATATAGGTTGTATGCAAACATAGATATAGGTTATTCTTGCAAATGTATGTTGCGTAGACTTGGTTATATTATTGCGCGAATCCGTTCATTACAAATGGCATAAGTAAGGGACAATTCTGAACCCAATGGTTTGAGGTCTTCCCTTGCGAGGGGTGAGTGCGGCCTTAAATAATTTCCCAGTTCACACTGGGTGGCGACTCAATTATTCTCCGGTTTAGTCCCCTACGGGCTACTCCGTACTCCCGACCGGGCCGCGAGCCTGGAACATCGTCGTCGATTTCTGTGTCCTACACTAACCTACTTATCTACATAAGAATCATCTTTGTTTTGAATGAAACCATATTTAAATATGATCTCATCAAAACGTTGGTTCCAAGAACGCGATGCTTACTTCAATCCATAAATGGATCGATTTAACTTGCAAACCTTGTTTGCATGTTTTGGTACAACAAAACAGTCAGGGTGTTGCATATAAACATCCTCCAAAAGATTTTCGTTAAGAAAAACGGTTTTGACGTCCATCTGCCCTATTTCATAATCGAAATATGCAGCAATAGCAAGCATTATCCGAATGGATTTAATAATGGTAATAGGTAAAAGGTTTCGTCGTAATCGACACCATGTTGATGACGATACCATTTCGCTACAAGCCTAGATTTGTACGTTTGTATGTTGCCATCCATGTTTGTCTTCACAATGAAGACTCATTTGCTACCAATAGGTACAATGCCTTCTGGTACATCAACCAGTATCCAAACTTGGTTGGTATACATGGAATCCATTTCGGACTTCATGGCACCTTGCCATAAAATGGAGTCGATACCTTGTATCACTTCCTCATACGTAGTCATTTCGTCTTCCTCAATAAGATTGATATCTACATGAGGTTTGATCAGAAACCCATACCTCTAAGGTTGTTTTCTGACTCTCTCCAACCTATGTGGTTCTTGTGTATTAGAAGATTATGGAACAGTCTCATCCCTGATGAACTGTTCGTGTTCCGTTAGGGGTCTTTGCCAGGAACCGTATTAATCCGATTTTCATCGAGTTTTACTTTCCTCCAACTTACCACTGCATTTATGAATTCCTCTAAGGAAAACCGCATGGAGAGCAACAAATAGTTTGTTCTCTTATGGGTTGTGGAAATAATATCCTTTGGTTTCCCTAGGATAACCAAATACAAATAGGCACTTATCTGATTTGTGTTCTAGTTTGGTATCATCCAAACGTTTAACATATGTCCAGCATCTCCAAATCTTCAGGAATGAGAACCTGGTTTCTTTCCTGTCCATATTTCATATGGAGTCTGTCCAACAGATTTTGACGGAACCATATTCAAAATAAGTATTGAACTGTTCAATGCGTATCCCTAGAAGGAAATAGGTAGCTCAAAACGACTCATCATTGACCTTACCATGTCCAACAAAGTTTGGTTTCTCCGTTCGGACACCACCGTTCAATTGAGGTGTTCCGGAAGGAGTCCACTGTGAAAGAATACCATACTCTTTCAAGTAATCGAGAAACTCATGCTCAAGTATTTTCCATCATGGTCCAACCGTGATGTTTTAATACTCTTGCTGGTCTGTTGTTCTACTTCGTGTCCAAAAGTTTCTGATTTGTGTTTCATAAGATACACATAACCATAACGTGATGCAACATCCATAAAGGTTACGAAGTATTCATATCCATCTCTAGCCTGGCTAGACATGGGGCCACATACATCACCATGAACGAGGGCTAACAGCTCGGTGGCACGCACACATTTACTGCTAAAATGCGTTTTAGGCATTTTGCCTAATAAACAAGATTTGCAGACGTCATATGAATTAGGATCAAATCCATCCAAGTATCTACTCTTCCAAATAGTGGATATACGAGTCTGTTAATGTGTCTCAGACATCAATGTCACAGATAAGTTTTATCTGTGTTACTTAGTTTGAGCCTTTTGTTTGTCATGTATATGTTTGAGATTCATTTATATTCAAAATATAAAGACTATATTAACATCTGCTGTACATATCAAAAATTTTATATTATATACAACACATAGTGTTCTAGAATACAAGGTACACCCGCAACGGGTTAACAAATGCAGAGATGATGTTCCTTAGTCAAAACTAGGTACAAAATAACAGTCACCTAATGTAATTACATGCCCCAAGGGCAGATACAAAACATAGGTCCCAACGGCCAAAACAGCGACCATTGTCCCATTTCCTACTCGTAGGTCGATCTCGTTTGAAGCCAATATCTTGCTAATCAGATGATCCTGCACACCAGTACATATGTGAGTACCACATCCAGAATCAAAAATCCAATTTTTAAAAATAGTAGTGGACATGTTTATAACAAACATACCTGAAGCCGGAGCCTTGCCCATTGTAGGCACTGCACCTTTTGCATGTGAGTCCATATGATAAGTCTCATTTGGAGACACTACCTTTTATGTCACGGAAGTCGCGGGAAACGGACGTCGGAAGGGGAAATTCAGAACAAGTATGTCATCAGATTCATTTCACAAGTTCACTATTTTCGTTCGTGCTGCGTTCGTTGTTTGTTCGAACGTCAAGCAGATTGTGGGCGTTCGTGTAGCGTTCGAAGAGGCGTTCGAACGGTGTCGGTATTTCTGTTTTTGCTGCTAGCCTCACACCCAAGCCCAATTATCCCACCAAAGCCCATAAAACTCATCCAAATTAATAAAAACCATATTTCACATGGTGAAATTAAATAAAATCTAAAAATCACATACCAAATTAAAATAAATATCAAATAAAATCATGCCTAAATAAAATCAATCAACAAATATTATATGCCTAAACAAAACAAATTAAATATATCATATTCCTAATCTAGCCAACATTCCCCCCCCCAATCAAATATTAGACTTTCCTTGTGAGACACCAATTGATTCCTTCATTTTCAACAAGAAGAGACCCTAGCTCTTTGCCTATAAAAGAAACCCAAAACCAAGACACTTTCCCCCCTAGCACATTGATACAAACCACAAAAATTTTGCAAGGCATTGACACTCTAGCTCATTCACACATAAAACTCCTAGTTCATTCACACAAGAAACACCCAAGCTCATTGACACAACTCTCCCTCACTCTCAATAACTGAAAATCACAAACCAAACAACCCCCATTGCCTTGACCAAAACACATCCCGAATAGCCTCCTTTACCTCACCAAAACAGTCCCCAAACCACACCATAACAGTAGCCCAAACCACACCCAAAACAGTCCCCAAATACACCAAGAACGGTAGCCTAAATACAGTAAACGTAGTGACCAGAAAATGTCACCGAAAGAACAGTGAAATACAGTAAAAACAGCAGCAAAACAGGGAGAACGACGACTCATAATAGTGAGACAACGAACGAGAGCAGTGAACCAGTGAACCGGAGGAGTTGCGGAGTGTTAGCCTTTCCGACGATCGTGTACCGTACATCCGAGAGGTGATTTAAAAGGTTAGACCTGAGGGCAATTTTTCTATTTATTGTCATTCGTTTTTTTTTTAATTATTTTATTCGCATGAGAGTCGTTTGTGGATGCATGTTGTGGCTTTGAATAAAATGGAAAATGTGTCGCCTCTTGTGGTATATAGGATGGAAATCCGGACATAAATTTCATAGCCGAATCCGGATGGACGGTAGTATGATTTGTACTCGGGATACAACTCCACGTACCACTTAAGTAAACGGCGCATAATTCGCTACTTGATTTATGCATGTTATTGGTTTATGTAATGATGAGATAAAGCGCATGGGCTTAGTAAGTGCGATTAAAGGTACTCTATTTTCAGAGGTTAAAATCCTTTACCACGATGTTTTGCCGCGCCGGATGATGTATATTCGGTTGAATGTGAGATATGTTCAATCGGGTATACGAAGTTCGATATTGTTGTCTTTATTTCTTATATGCATCATGTTATTAGCGTATGGGCTTAGTAAGTGTGATTAAAGGTCCTCTAGTTTGAGAGGTTAAAATCATTTACCACGATGCTTTGCCACGCCGGATAATGTCTATTCGATTGGATGTGAAATATGTTCAATCGGATACACGAAGTCCGATATCATTGTCTTCACTTTTTATATAAGTATTGTGTTGTTTGCACATGGGCTTAGTAAGTGCGATTAAAAGTCCTCTATTTGGAGAAATTAAAATCATTTACCACGATGCTTTGCCGCGCCTTTTAGCCCATCATTATTTATTAGGTGTCATCTATTCATCCGTTCATGTATGTGTCATGTTGTTTACTGTATTTCGAGGTCACTGCTGTGACCCCGTTCGAACGTGTTTCAGAACGCCGCACGAACGCATGTTTTCTGTCTCAGCTCGTTCGAACTCGTTTACGAACGCAACTCGAACGCGCATGCATTTTGCCTTATCATGAATCAGGTCTCATTTTTGTTCGAACGTGTTTCCGAACGCCATACGAACGTGAGCATTCTGTTTCATTTTCGTTCGAACGCGTTTACGAACGCTACTCGAATGTGAACCTTCTGTTTACCATTCGAACGCGGATACGAATGCCGCACGAACGCCCACGGTAAACAGGTCATCTTCCATCACATCTCAAGCATGGTTACTCATTTTGTCATTTCCCTTTTTGATTACTCATGTTCTCGCACTTAGTCATTCATTGTGTTCACAAGGTTACATGTTCGTTTCCATGATGCATGTTTGCATGGTAGTTACCTAATTATGCTTCCGCATTCATCCTTTCAACATGTTCATGAAGTTATATGCTTGCCGTTACTCCAATTTTCTTTCATGCGTGATTATACAATTATTATCTACTGGCATGCCCATGATCGAATGTGATGTGCTTATGACATTGTATGCTAGCTGTATTTATCTTTATGCATGCAAATTGGGACATAGATTATATGCAAATAGGTTGTATGCAAATATGAAAATGTGTTACATGTGAACCTAGATGAACTTTTGATGTATGCATGCGAACTTAGGAGTAAATTATCCTTGGAAATAAATGTTGCTTAGGCTTGGTTGAATTATTGCACAAATCATTTTATTACAAGTGGCATAAGTAAGGGACCATTCCGAACCCAACGGTTTGAGGTCTTCCCTTGCGAGGGGTAAGTGCGGCCTTAAACTATTTTCCCGGTTCACACAGGGTGGCGACTCCATTATTCTCCGTTTAGTCCCCCGTGGGCTACTCTGTACTCCCAACCGGGCCACGAGCCCGGGACAGCATGCGTCGCCCAGTTTCTGTGTTCCCACAGTCTGGCGACTCCACTGGGGATAGAGAATCGGCCCCGAAATAATGTCTTGTAATATTATGATTTGTGCTTTAAGTTAACCGTTCCTATAGTGGGTTGAAAGGGGTTTAATAAAAGGCACTTTTAAGGCTAGGTAATGGTTTGGTGTCTTCCTTCACTCACTACCTTCTATAAGGAAAAGCTGTGAAGGCACCTAGATAATCATCTACTCTTAGCCTACTGTGATGGACTAATTTGGAGGACTCGTTGTTTATTCGTGACACCAAGCGATAAGAGCCTAGAGGCTTGGGTACTTAAGAGAGCCTCGCTCCACCCTCCCTCTGGGGAATCTAAAATGGGAAATCCATTGACAGTCAGTCACACACCATAGCTCGTTGGCATACCTTAGTGTATAAAAAAAGGTGCGCTCACTTGGTCGCTCGGACCCTTGAGTGGGGAGTCCTAGTTGTGGGTAATCCTTCGTCAGCGAGAGCCTTTGTCTACACCCCCATAAACTCGCATGTGAACCTTAGTTGTAGAACTAATAAGAATTATTTACTTTTTCTTGTGTTTGGGAACATTGTCGTTTGGATCTATTTGGACCTTTTTTCATGAGGTATGGGCTTGTTGGGCCATTTAAACTGGGACAAGAGCATATCTTATGATGATTGGGCCAAAAAGCCTCTAAAACGCCAATGGGCCATTATATGTTTGTGTTTAGGAACATTATCATTTGGATACGGTTGGACTTCTCGCCATGAGATGTGAACTTGTTGGGCCATTTAAACTGGGACGAGTTCACTCCTATGACAGTTAGCCCAAAAGCTTCTAAAATGATGATGGGCTGATTGTGTGTGAAAATTTTAATTAGTTGATACATTCCTTATATCGTACGTATCTCATGCACCTCATGCATACATGCATCATGCTAACCCTTGTGTTCTAAAAGCCATCATAGATTCTCGTTGGGTTAGGGAAGAGGGAAGACTCACTAAAAGACCGGTAACAGATATGAGTACATCCGATAACGAGGTATCCCGGATAGATCAGTTGGAGAATGGTTTCGCCAAAATTATCGAACAGTTGCAAGCCTTGACTACTGCCATGGAAAATATGGTTGTGCCCCGTGCTGGGGGAAATTCTGAGAATGTGAGGCGTGAAGAGCCTCTGAATGGGTTGGGGGATGATATCCCCGCTTTTGATGATGACATGGCAGAATATGCAACAGGCAGAGTGATTGGGTCTCAGGCCGAGATACAGAAACTCCGTGACCAGGTTTAGTCTGTTACCCATAAGAGAGGGTAATGACGAAGACTTACTAGACTATGAGGCGATGACATTTGAAGAACAGCTGCCAACTCAGTTCAAAATGCTAGATATGGCCAAGTTCAATGGGAATGGGGACCCGAGGGTCCATCTCCGACAATATGTGTCAGTTATGAGTTCAGTGGGCCTGACACAGCGCCAAGTTCAGAAGATGTTTGGGATGTCACTCGAGGGGGCACATGTGTGTGGTATCACAACCTTGAGAAAAAGGTTAAAGAATATTGAAGGGAATTGGCATATGCATTTTTGGAACAGTATGTTACAGACTTAGAGATTGATTTGTCACTCCGTGATTTGGAGAACACTAAGCAGAAGCCGGAAGAAAGCTTCAATGAGTATGTAGACCGCTGGAGAATCCAGCTTCTGAAAATGCAGACTCGGCCCTCTGAGAAGGACCAGATAAAGATGATCATCAAGGGCACCAAGCCCTCCATTTATGGCAAGTTGAGGAGAATGACCTCCATGATTGCAGATTTTCGATAGTTGAGGGAAACTGTCATGGATATAGAAGAAGAAGAAGCTGAAAATAGAAAGTTTTATGGCCCGAATAGAAGAAATTTTGGGGGGCCTTCTGAGACCAAGCCCGCTACTGCCGAGGTTGCTACCGTCAAGAACAGGCGATTCTCCAATCTTGGTAGACCTTTGTCAAAGGTATTTGAAAAATTAAAGGTACAATGACTTCTAAAACCTTTGGAACCTAGGCCATTTTCGAACCCTGTGCCACCGTACCTCAACCTAAACCAATATTGTTACTTCCATCAAGAAAAAAAGCCATGACACCGACAACTGCACCCGATTTAGGCATGAGGTCCAAAACCTCATTGACTCTCATAAAATACCCAATCCAGAAAAAGAACAACCTAAAACACAAATGAACCCTCAACCATAAAGCCACTCAACCACCCAGGCTTCTTGCATTGAGATAAATGATAACAGTGAAGAACCATAGGACAAGGAAGAAGGAAATGTTGCGAATGATGAAGTTATTCCTCTTGGTTTATTTGATCCTGCATTTTTAATACAGACATTGACTTAGTCTACATGTTCGAACCATTTTCTTAAATGATAATAAAGACGATTATTTCGCTGAATCTCTTCTGCAATATGAGTATATTTGAGAAAAGCATTCAACCTTGGTACTATGAAATTCAGTGATGTTTAGAACATGGGAGATTCCCAAAAGAAGCAAGCAGAAAAGACAGAATAACCGTTCAGTAATGGGAAATAGGGCAGTGAGGCTGTCAGACTTGGAAGGAAATGAGTTCACCGAGCCGATCAATGTGGATAGATTAAAGCAGTACTTTGCCAGAGGAAGAGAAAACCGAGCAGTCACCAAGGGAATTGGTGGACGACCTAACCCAACGGGATATGAAACTCATTCATGCATACATGCATACACGTAACGTATTTTGCATTCTTTTTTGTGTTTGTTTTGTTTTGTTTTGTGTTTACAGGTTTTGAAGAAGAAAAGAGAAAGTGACAAAGAACAAGCTAATCAGAAACGGTGAAAAGCACAGTATCGGATTCGGGTAACAATCCCAGGGTTGATGCCCATTTGAGTTTGAGTTTTGGGTATGGCACTCTGGGGGCGAAGCCCACATTAGCATCAACATCAGTCTTGTCGGGTATGGCAATCTGGGGGCGAGGCCCATGTCATTATCAGTAGCTTGGGGACGAGTCTCAGGGTTGAGGCCCATATCAGTATCAGTCTGGGGGCGAGGCCCACCTCAGTACCAATTTGAGGGGATAAAGCCCACATTCAGTACAATTCAGGAACAAAGCCCACAGTCAGCTCAGATCGGGGATAAAGCCCACATTTAGTACGATTCAGGAACAAAGCCCACAGTCAACTCAATTCGGGAATAAAGCCCACATTCAGTGCAATTCAGGATCAAAGCCCACAGTCAACATAATTCGGGAGCAAGGCCCAGGGAATAAAGCATGCATTCAGTACAGTTCGGGAATAAGGCCCACAGTCAACATAGTTCGGGAATAAAGCCCTATCTTGACTCAGTTCGGGAGCAAAGCCCATGGGAATAAAGCCCACTTTCAAAACAGTTCGGGAATAAAGCCCAGGGGAATAAAGCTCTATCTTGACACAGTTCGGGAACAGGGCCCAAGAGAATAAAGCTCTATCTTAACGCAATTCGGGAATAAGGCCCAGGGGAATAAAGCTCTATCTTGACACAGTTCGGGAACAAGGCCCAAGAGAATAAAGCTCTATCTTAATGCAATTCGGGAACAAGGCCCAGGGGAATAAAGCTCTATCTTGACACAGTTCGGGAATACAGCCAAGAGGAATAAAGCCCACTTTCAAAGCAGTTCAGGAACAAGGCCAAGGAGAATAAAGCTCTATCTTGACACAGTTCGGGAATACAGCCTAAGGGAATAAAGCTCTATCTTAACAAAGTTCGAGAACAAGGCCAAGGAGAATAAAGCTCTATCTTAACATAGCTCGGGAAAAAAGCCTAGGGGAATAAAGCCCACTTTCAAATCAATTCGGGAACAAGGCCCAATGGAATAAAGCTCTATCTTAACATAGCTCGGGAAGAAAGCCTAGGGGAATAAAGCCCACTTTCAAAGCAGTTCGGGAACAAGGCCCAGAGGAATAAAGCCCACTTTCAAAGTAGTTCGGGAACAAAGCCTAGAGGAATAAAGCCCACTTTCGAAACAGCTCGGGAATAAAGCTCAGGGGAATAAAGCTCTCTCTCAACGCAATTCGGGAACAAAGCCCAAAGGTCAAAGCATCTCACCACAACAGGCAAGTCAAGTGGCAGCTGGCGAGCCAGGTCAGTGAAAATGCATTGCATAACTTTGATAGGATTGTCACTGTTACACATTACACAAGTCCGCTCAAAGTGGGGGCGACTGTAGGCACTGTACTTTTTGCATGTGAGTCCCTATGATGAGTCTCATTTGGAGACACTACCTTTTATGTCACGGAAGTCGCGGGAAACGGACGTCGGAAGGGGAAATTCAGAACAAGTATGTCATCAGATTCATTTCACAAGTTCACTGTTTTCGTTCGTGCTGCGTTCGTTGTTCATTCGAACGTCAAGCAGATTGTGGGCGTTCGTGTAGCGTTCGAAGAGGAGTTCGAACGGTGTCGGTATTTCTGGTTTTGCTGCTAGCCTCACACCCAAGCCCAATTAGACCACCAAAGCCAATAAAACACATCCAAATTAATAAAACATATATTTAACACATGGTGAAATTAAATAAAATCTAAAAATCACATACCAAATTAAAATAAATATCAAATAAATATCATGCCAATTAAAATCAATCAACAAATATTATATGCCTAAACAAAACAATTAAATATATCATATTCCTAATCTAGCCAAGACATGTCCCTCAATCAAATATTAGACTTTCCTTGTGAGACACCAATTGATTCCTTCATTTTCAACAAGGAGAAACCATAGCTTTTGCCTATAAAAAAAACCAAAACCAAGACACTTTCCCCCCTAGCACATTGATACAAACCAAAAAATTCTGCAAGGCATTGACACCCTAGCTCATTCACACAGAAAACTCTTAGTTCATTCACACAAGAAACACCCAAGCTCATTGACACAACTCTCCCTCACTCTCAATAACTGAAAATCACAAACCAAAGAACCCTCATTGCCTTGACCAAAACACATCCCGAATAGCCCCATTTACCTCACCAAAACAGTCCCCAAACCACACACATACCAGCAGCCCAAACACACACCCAAAACAGTCCCCAATACACCAAGAACAGTAGCCGAAATACAGTAAATGTAGTGATCAGAAAACGTCACTGAAACAACAGCGAAATACAGTAAAAAGAGCAGCAAAATAGGGAGAACGACGACTCAAAACAGTGAGACAACGAACGAGAGCAGTGAACCAGAGGAGTTGCGGAGTGTTAGCCCTTCCGACGATCGTGTACCGTACATCCGAGAGGTGATTTAAAAGGTTAGACCTGATGGCACTTTTTCTATTTATTGTCATTCATTTTTTTTTTAATTGTTTTATTCGCATGAGAGTCGTTTGTGGATGCATGTTGTGGTTTGAATAAAATGGAAAATGTGTCGCCTCTTGTGGTATATAGGATGGAAACCCGGACATAAATTTCATAGCCGATTCAGAATGGACGGTAGTATGATCTGTACTCGAGATACAACTCCACGTACCACTTGAGTAAACGGTGTATATTTCGTTTTATGTTGTTATGATTTGTTTACTATTCGCTACTTGATTTCTGCATGTTATTGGTTTATGTAATGATGAGATAAAGCGCATGGGCTTAGTAAGTGCGATTAAAGGTCCTCTATTTTGAGAGGTTAAAATCCTTTACCACGATGTTTTTTCGCGCCGGATGATGTATATTCGGTTGAATGTGAGATATGTTCAATCGGGTATACGAAGTCCGATATTGTTGTTTTTATTTCTTATATGCATCGTGTTATTATCGTATGGGATTAGTAAGTGCGATTAAAGGTCCTCTAGTTTGAGAGGTTAAAATCCTTTACCACGATGCTTTGCCGCGCCGGATAATGTCTATTCGATTTGATGTGAAATATGTTCAATCGGATACACGAAGTCCGATATAATTGTCTTCACTTTTTATATAAGTATTGTGTTGTTTGCGCATGGGCTTAGTAAGTGCGATTAAAGGTCCTCTATTTTGAGAGGTTAAAATCTTTTACGTTGATGCTTTGCCGCGCCTTTTAGCCATCATTATTTATTATGTGTCATCTATTCATCCATTCATGTATGTGTCATGTTTTTTACTGCATTTCGGAGGTCACTGATGTGACCCCGTTCGAACGCGTTTCAGAACGCCGCACGAACGCATGTTTTCTGTCTCAGCTCGTTCGAACGCGTTTACAAACGCAACTCGAACGCGCATGCATTTTTCCTTATCATGCATCTGGTCTCATTTCCGTTCGAACGCGTTTCCGAATGCCATACGAACGTGGGCATTCTGTTTCATTTTCGTTCGAACGCGTTTACGAACGCTACCCGAACGCAAACCTTCTGTTTACCGTTCAAACGCGGATACGAAAGCCGCACAAACGCCCACGGTAAACAGGTCATCTTCCATCACATCTCAAGCATGGTTACTCATTTTGTCATTTCCCTTTTTGATTACTCATGTTCTCGCACTTAGTCATTCATTGTGTTCATAAGGTTACATGTTCGTTTCCATGATGCATGTTTGCACGGTAGTTACCTAATTATGCTTCCGCATTCATCCTTTCAACATGTTAATGACGTTATATGCTTGTCGTTACTCCAATTTGCTTTCATGCGTGATTATACAATTATTATCTACTGGCATGCCCATGATCGAATGTGATGTGCTTATGACATTGTATGATAGCTGTATTTATCTTTATGCATGCAAATTGGGACATAGATTATATGCAAATAGGTTGTATGCAAATATGAAAATGTGTTACATGTGAACCTAGATGAACTTTTGATGTATGCATGCGAACTTAGGAGTAAATTATCCTTGGAAATAAATGTTGCTTAGGCTTGGTTGAATTATTGCATAAATCATTTTATTACAAGTGGCATAAGTAAGGGACCATTCCGAACCCAACGGTTTGAGGTCTTCCCTTGCGAGGGGTGAGTGCGGCCTTAAACTATTTTCCCGGTTCACACCGGGTGGCGAATCCATTATTCTCCGGTTTAGTCCCCCGCGGGCTACTCCGTACTCCCAACCGGGCCATGAGCCCGGGACAGCATGCGTCGCCCAGTTTCTGTGTTCCCACACCCATCTTCACTTCCTCCAACTCCGCCTTGTACTCACGGCAGTCACGCTTTCAGTGACCCCGTTTGCCACAATGTAGGCATACGTCTTGGGATATGTCCTTAGTCTTCCTAGAAGACTGTGGTGATTTAGCCTTGCCTTTTTTCTTCCTTTTCTTCACACCCCTAGAAGTCTTCGGCCAAGCCTTGGCCATCTGGGATGTCGAAGTAAGGTGCGCCTCGCACTTCTTGCCCTTCAGAATCTCTGGCTCTGCTTCTTTCAGCATCGCCAATAACTCTTCAAGAGTTTTCTCTTGGTTCATCATATTATAGTTTATGATGAACTCGCCGCAGCAGTCGGGCAAAGACTGTAAGATCAAATCTATAGAAGTCTCGGCCTCGAAGGTTATGCCCAGCTGACCTAGCTGTTCGATGTCACCAATCATCTGCGACACATAGTGCTCGACAGACGTACCATCTGACATACGCGAGCGAAAGAGTTTTTTGTGCAATTTGTGCTTCTGAGATCTAAGATTAGATATGTGAAGATCCTTCAATTTCAACATCATACTATAATGATCCAATCATTTGTTCTGACGACGAAATTGAGAAGTCATTGCGGCAAGCATGACGGATTGAGCACTAAAGTTATCATCACAATAAGTCTTCCAAAGCTCATGCTCTACTATTTTCTCAACTCCGGGCTCAGGCCCGAGAGGTTTCTCTATAACATAAAGTAACTTCTTAGCCTCCAGGACTATCTTGAGGTTCATCTCCCAATCTGGAAAATTAGAGTCGTTAATGACATTATCGCCCATGATGATGTCCATAACGCTAATTTTTCCAGCCATCTCGATTGCAATAGTCCAACTATTCAATCAACGATTTCGGCTACACTCAAAATGAAATGGTTATTATAGTCCAACTATATAACCAACTACAAGTGGAATAGTGTCTTGTACAGTCTAACTGTTCAAAGAAAGCCATATTCAATATTAGTCCAACTAATATATATTTATAACGATGATAAATAAAATAAAAGAGCGCGTGTAAGAAAGTATTAAATGAAATTGAAAATTTAATATTGGCCACCCACTATTTTTCGGCGAGCCTCTAACCCTCTGTGGAGTACTCAAGAAACCTAATTTCCTAGTGGGCTAGGATCCCGTTAAATAACACACAACCTTGACTTTGGCCAACAAGCTGTATGAAACTTAACTAGGTAGAACTCTAAGATCAATTGTATCCCGAGATATATATCCAATATATATTTCCTAACCTTTTTCCTCTGAATCAAATAAGCATTGGCTTTGGCTCAACAAGCTTAATGATTCCAGTTAAGCGCGACCCATTGACAGTGGGAAAGCTTCGTAATCCACGTCGATAAACTAGAAGTGGCCTTGACTTTAGCCAACAAGTCACAACCGCCCAAGACATGCGATATATAACAAAGCTTTCATGGTTCAAACACATCCGCGATGGACAATGGTCTTGACTTTGGCCAACAAACCAATGCCAATCTTGGATCTTGAGAGAGAACCACGCAATGGAAGGAAAAACGCTTAATATTTAAGTGAGGGTTTTTCGTGTAAATTGGCAACCAATTTTTTATCTTTGATTAGGTCTCATCATACACCCTTAAACATACATTCTAAAAGTATAATAAGGCGCGAATAAAATAATAATGATATGCGGATGGATATATAACAATTTATTCCTAGAACAAATCTCTTTATTTCCTCTCTCCCGCTAGCACTTTACATACTTCTACCCAATTACATAATAAATTAAGGAAACCTCATTTACATTTAGGGAAATTGGTGAGAAGAGAAATACAAAGAGTAAAGAGATAATAGGCTGGACACGCAGGTCCAATTTAATAAATAAGTACCATACTTGCAATAATTTCCAAAATTGCCCACACCCA
The DNA here is from genome assembly GCA_019454045.1 of Zanthoxylum bungeanum. Lineage (NCBI taxonomy): Eukaryota > Viridiplantae > Streptophyta > Magnoliopsida > Sapindales > Rutaceae > Zanthoxylum > Zanthoxylum bungeanum. The sequence continues at coordinate 66,774 of SKCR01042464.1, forward strand.
TCTAATATCCATCTGATATACATTATTCATATAAACACATCCAAGTATTCACATAAAGCATGATGTCAATCAATCTAATCCAATTAATTAATCTTTGATTAATGATCATTCAATGTTCAAACAACGATTTGATTTGCGCGAGTCCAACTCGTTTAAGAATAAATACTCAAAGTACATATTCTTGAATTATATCGAACTACAATTTTAAATCCAATTAAAATTGTATCTAATACTAATTCATGTTTAATTCCAAATTAAATAATTACACTTTTAAAAGTGCCTTTAAGACTTGGATTCCAAATCCAATTTTAATGGGTCTCAAAGGCCCAATTCGTAGCCAATAATATTCAATTAAAGTCCAATGGGCTTTCAATTAATTCTTTAGGCATGGGCTTTGGCCATTATGGATCAAACCCAATATGCCAAGGCCCAAATAGGAATCACCCTATGCCAAAAATCAATTTAGGCCCAATTAAATTTTTAAAGGCCCAATAGTCATGTTTGGACTTTATGGAAATGGTTTTAGGCTCAATTGGATCCAACCTAATTGTCCAAAACCATACTTGGCCCAGCCAAGCCCATTAAGCCCAATTACAACAAATTATATTAATACATTATTCCAATTACATATTAATCCAATTCAAGTGTAATTAACATAATTAATCAACTAATCTAATGTTTCCAAAACACTAATTAATCAAATTAATCATGCTCATTAATTACAATTCATGTCCAACACAAATTGAAGCAAAATCAATTCTACAACATGCTTAGACTCACGGCAATGGCAAAGAAATTATCTTGCAATTTGATTTCAATTTAATTAAATCAACATTTAACATACATTTTATGCCAACAGCACATCCAATTGCTAATTTTCAAAAATCACCATGAGCACTACATGGGTTCCATTCGGCCATGGCTTAGGATTTGGGAAATTTTTGATCCAATCAATTTCACAAATCCAATGATGCATAAATCCAATTCATCATCATCCAACCACAACCAAACAATCAATTTCGAATTTTCACACTCCAAGCATAAAATCCCCAAATTAAAGTTTGGAACCCTAAAATTGAAATCAAGTTTAGATTGGCTCAAGATACCATTGTTAGTGTCCTAGACATGCCCAAGGTCTCTAAACATGATATGTGTGTGAATAAATCAAATGGAGTTGCGGAAATACTCACTTTGATCGATGAGAAAAATTCAAAATTTTCTTTGAAGATGAAGCTCCAAGCCTTGCATTTGAGTTCCAAACTCTTGGGTGAGTTTCCCTATCACCATTCTTTGACTCCCAAAGTGCTAGTTTTGTGAAAAAATTGAAACAAAATTTTATCTCCAATACTAGAGAGATTCGGCCAAGAGAGAAAAGTGGATGAGAAGATAAATAGTAAGTCCAACTTATTACCTTAAATATGTGTTGTGTGTTAAATGCAACATTTAACAAAGCACAACTACTTCCATCACCAATAGTACCTAGTGATGTAAGTAAAGTAGGTCCCACCACTTTAAATTCAAAAGTTGAGTTGGCTTGTACAACACACTTTGGGCTCGGATTCATTTAATCCGATTAAAGGAATTTTTTGTCGCGACGTAATTAAATCCAATTTAATTAAATAATAATGCCTCGCAAATACACCTACCCTGATTCGGATTCCCATAGACACATAGTCATACTACCAGTGGGATTCCGAGGGGTCTATCCAGAGCGAAGCTGTTCCCGATCTAACGGCTAACAGAATCTCCTATCACACTTACATAAGTATCATATACTTAAATATATGAGAAATATTCCGTTAAACTTCCATAACGCGCACAAGTGCAATACTAGCCTATTCTGTATTATCGATGTAGAGTCTCGATAATACTATGACTAGGGATATTTAATGATTAAACATTTTGTGGATTAATATTGTCTTATATCTTATTAATCCGGTACTAATCATAGAGACTTTTATCATTTATATATTCAAGTAATCCAATTACAAAATGATAAAAGAGCAATTTCCTTTTTCATATAGTTAATTGGTACAAAGAACACCATGTCTTTTACAAACAGTGATGTTATGGGTCATAATTGTCCAACAGTTGGTGCTTGGAGTGCCAATCCGAATTGTACATTTATTATTTATTAATAAAATAATTATTTTTTTCATTTCATACCTTATTAATGGTATTGTCATTATGTGTATTAGATTGATGTATAAATATGCTAAGAATGACATCGACCTTAGAATAGTTTTGAACACCAGGTGTAACTATTCTTAAAGTAAATATTCATAGTCGTTGGTTTTGGAATACAGTTGAATTCCTATAAACTAGAAGACTAGCACATGTCGTATACAGTTATGACCCATAGCGTCACTATTTTGTAAATGATATTGTATTATTGTACAAAATTAACTATGTAGTAATGAAATTGCCTTTTACTCGTTTTGTAATTTCTTTACTTTGATATAAATGGTAAGAGTCCCTATGATTAGTTCCGGATTGTGATGATATGAGACGGTATCAATCCATAAAGGTTTAATCATTAAATATCTCTAGTCGTAGTATTATCGAGATTGGACATCGATAATGCGGAATAGACTAGTACTGCACTTGTGCATGTTGTGAGGGCACAACGGCATAGTTCTCATATATTTAAGTATATGATACTTATGCAAGTGCGGTAGGAGGTTGTGTTTTACCGATGGTACGGAAAACAGCTTCGCTCTGGATAGACCCCGCGGAATCCCATTGGTAGTATGTCTGCGTGTCTATGGGAGTCCGCTTCAGGGTAGGTGCATATGATCTTAACCTGAGACTTGCATCGCTAGTACTTACGACAATCGGTAAACTTTAGTTTTGGTGGTCCAGGGCTTTAACGGGTTCTGTGTACACCTCTTCTGGATTTATCGAGAATCGTAGTGTATTGGGTGTGATGTCAAGATGGAAGTATCACTTCAGACATATGGAGATGATGATCGTGAGGGATACAGAACTAGTACTCTATAATGGTTGCAACCATCGGGATAATATGACTAAGTCAGGATTATCCGATTCAAAGAGACTGGTTGCTTGATGTCCGATATGTGTATCGTACGGGGCAGACACATCTCCAGCCCCAGGCCTTACATGTGATCATCTGATACTGGTTCGATATACACTATACTACGGTATACTACGCCTGTTATAGATCTTATATTCCATAAGAATATTTCTGGAGAATTGGGTAGGCATGGCGTTTTGTTAGAGGCTAACCTTGTCTTGTAAAT